>SNQJ01S0165953.1:0-15034 GCA_010110895.2 Picea sitchensis | reverse complement strand
TGGGGGGTCATCTCTACAGAATACCAGAGGTATTTCCAACTATTGTTCCACCTAAAAAGTGTTGCAAGGTAGTATCTCATACTGCGAAATTCATCTTCTTCACAATCTGTTCAAAAGGGGAACAAAAGAACACTGCAACCACTATAGCCTTGCCCCCTGCACCTTCTATCCAATAGAAGCAGGTCGACAAGGTTGCAACAAAGAACAAAGATTCTTTCTGCACACCATCCTCTCATGTAGCTTGAATTTTTGAATAGCCTCAACTTCAAGAGGTTCATGATAGACTTCCACAAACTAAGCAGCGCGACGTCTCCAACAATACAAGCAGCTCACCAAGATGCAGATCCAACAAACGATTTTCCTTCTCCAACGGGAACTCAACGCAATGGAGACCATTGTTTCCTAAGGAGGGAGGATTGATCCAAGTGGATATCGATGGCCATTGACCTTTTTCGACTGGCTCAAAACAGTTTTCTGGCAATTTTGGCAATTTACTATTTTTAGCAGGTTTTAACTTCCAGGGCCATTTTGAGGGCCTAAATGAAGGTTGTTCAATATAGAGGTTCTCAATGATATCAAAAAGCATGATTGAGCCCCAAAAATGAATCTACTCGAAGACACCTTTCCAACGAGCTATCATAAGCCTAAAACGAAGATCGTATGCAAAAGTTACGACCCCGGGAAGTTGATGTACTAACTTACCCAAACGGGGCCCACATGAATTTTGGCGCTTCATCTCCTAGGGTTATGTTTTTGGATGTCTAGGGTTTTTGGAATTCCTGTTTATTGTAAAAAGGCCTTCAGAGCCTCATTGTAATCATCTTCTTGCGAATGCGAGTAGGCGTCACATCTCTTCTCAGAGATAAGCTACCACCATTCTAGCGAGTCTTTCACTCTGTATTTTTATAGTCTCTGTACATTTCTTTCATTAATAGAAATCATGTATTACTGTATCTCTGTGTTTATGGTAGCATCTTTGATATATTTCTGTTATATTATTGGATATATGCGATATCTTTGTGCATTTCTTTATTATATCTCCGCTCTCATTTCGTGCCGAAAATAATCCAGATCAATAGGGATTTGTTTTCATTCTAATATTGAAAATATTTTCAAAGGAAAAAGAACAAAGAACACTATTTTGTTTATTTCTTTTGCTTTTCTTTCAATTTAGGAAAAAGTTGCATTGTACATTTTGCATCAGAAAGAGAAGAGATTACATTTCAAGGTTTGAAAGATTGTTCATGCATTTTTCTTTGTTGAAACTATTTTTCATTGTAGAATTAGTGTAAAGTTTCCTTTTCCAATGTTCTTATAAGTTTCATTTTGCAAGAATATCAAACAACATAAGTTGCATTTTTGTACCCTTTGAGTAAGAACAACAACTAAAAATAAATGTTAAATTAAAATTAACTAGACTTTTTGTTTCTAGGGTTCATCAACTAGTTTAGGCTAGGGCCTTGGAATAGGTTGGAGAGTAAAATATCTAAGGCTGTTTAACTGAACATAGGAGTTTGACTTAGGGAGTGTTAAAATCCAACTGTCACATAGGTGTGGCTGGGAAACTCCTCTAACACAAGCGCTAAAACTGAGGTCACGTGAGGGTAAGTGGTGGAGATTTCCCTTATAATACTTGTCCAATTTTCCTTGGAGTTTTGTGTACATGAGAGTTCCTTGAGTATCGATTGGTCCTCTATGGTGTCAGTGCCTTTGGAGATTTGGGCTTAGCTACCCTTCTCATACACATGATCCTGACTTTCTACTATTCCTTCGGACATTGACTATGATTTGGTAACTTTAGTTTACATTCCTAGAATGACCCACATACAAGGACCACACTCTCAATACCACATGTTTTTATTAGAGGTTTATATATTGGATTTATTAACTTTTGGGCGAGTATTATTGGTATTATATACAAGTGTTGTAGGGGATAGTCAGCTCTATCGAATAGACCCACTAGTCAAACAATGAAGTTGACTGTAGAAGTTAGTCAAACAGACAATTAAGTTGACCGACCAGGTAGTTATGAAGTGTAATCGACTAATGGTTCTCCCAATTCTTGTGTATTCTTTCATGTGTCTCTATGTGTACTTGTATATGATGCTATAATATATGTTACTCTGTGTAAGGATCTACCGATAACTTCTCATACTTTCCTCTGGACTACAACATTGGTTATGTTTCCAGTAGTTATGAACTCGAGCATGAATAAAGAAAAAATGCACATAGATTTTAACCTTGGAAGACATGCACAAATGGTTGGAGTGTAAAATTACGAATTACATTAAAATTTGTGGACGAAGAAATCGACTGACAAGAGTCGAAGCACATACCAAATTCTTTTCAGAGACACATGAACGATTCCTGGAGGCCATTCCAAAAGAATTGTATGAAAATATCAATCAATAATGTGTAAACTCATTCATGATGAACAATTGAAGCAAAAAAGCATAAACATAGGAAGAAAAAACGTAAATGAGTGTTTTGAAAAGATCGTGCATGATTACATTGAAGAACAAGTGAAGACAAAGAGTCAATCCAAACCATCAAAAAACAAATTCTACACATAATTTCACAACAGTTTCCTTTACACCGTTCCATACTTGCTTCATAAGTTCCTTTTAGAAAAGGGAGTAGGGGACATTATTAGATATCGATCCCTTGTGAAAATTCCTCCTACGAATTCCAATTGGCAACAAAAGCAAGAAGAGTGGGAAGAATTCTTCGAAGCTAACTGCAAATACACAAGAGAATCTTGGGATTACTTTATGAAGAAATGAAATCAACTATAATGAGTAACACCAATGACCGCGAGTAAGGCGGGTCGAACATGGGGGGTTGGACAATCTGTGAGATGATATAAGTCGAGTCAAGGATACCCAAGTTGAAAATTTTTGAAGCTGAGAGGAAGACAATTGAATCAAGTGAGAAGTTTGCATGTTGAATGTAGACCCATAAAACTTCAACATATATCCAAAAATTGGAGGAGGACAAGAGGAAAAATTGGTGAGAAGAGTTACAAAATGAAAGGGATCCCAAAAATTCACATAGGAAACCTACCCATGCATGCCATATTACTGGATCATCCCTTAAGAGCACTCTGATGGCTCATGGGAGGAGAAAAATATTGCAAATGAGTATGGAAGTCGGTGGTGCCTAGTAGGCAGTTGATCAATTAGTTATGGAGATCAACGATATGGGACCCACAGTTTGACCTTCTCCCAAAAGAATCCCTAGCCCACACATTGCAGAATTCCTCCGTCAGAGACTTCACGTGGACACTCAATCCCCAAAGGTGTGGTTTTGAACTGATAATAACGATCAAATAAGGGATACATTGCTAAATGAAGCACAATAAATCATCCAAAATTGAACAGAGGACATATTCCTCCATATAAGAGACCTCATGAATTTCGCCCCCTAAAGTATCTACTACTTGAAGATTCTATCTCAATAGATAAAGAAAACAAATCGATGCGACCATAGAGAGGATGATTTGTGGAATATATAGACAAGGTTTTCCAGACAAATGATATAATTTCAAGAAAAGAAAAACTGCAATTACCAATTGAATACACGTCTCTTGAATATCAACAACATATTGTATTGGTTGATTAGAATAATCAAACTTCGACTCTAGGAAGAAAAAACGCGTTGACTTGTCAGTGGATTTTGAACAAAAATATTTCAATAGCTCCAGCCTAAAAAAACTCCAAGAAAAATGATAATGAGCCTCAATCATATCTGCATATATGAAGGCGATGAAGATCCCAAATGACACTGGTTCATTTCCAAGAAGTTCTGGTATGCAACTGATATAACTGACGAGGATACACAAATACAGAATTTGGTGTTGCACTTCGAGCCAGATCCCTTATCTAGTTCATGAATTTCATAGATACTTAACAATGCTTGAAGGCATAAATAAAGAAGAAATTCCTCAATTTTTCAAAACACAAGATATAAGCCACTTGGCCATGAAAAAATTAAAAGAAATCAAAGAGAGTCCGGGAGATACCATCTACAAATATGATTAAATATTCAAATATATTTTTAAGTTAGATTCCTTATGTAATTGAAGAAATATTGTGTGTACAATGTTATGTGGTAGGTCTGTAATAAAACATCAGAGCACCATTGCATATGTATGACATTCAAATGTGTGAAGACACATTGAAAAAAGCATGGCACATAGGAATGGATGATGAAGGAACATCAACATCTTCAATCATCAAGAAAATATTGAAAGAAAAACTTGTATAATTGCAACAATGAATTAAAAATGTGTCAATCTCACGAAATGATATTTCATGCACAGTCTTCTCTAGTGAAGGACACACAAAAGACTACTATAAATTCATTGATGTGATGGATCTAGCGGTCCAATGAATTCAAATTGAAACATTTTTGTGACATCTTTGAAGGCATAAAAAATCACGCGACAAGAGAATTCCCACATAATCTAAGGAATGATCGAGCAAAATGGTGCCACACATGTGAGGAAAATAATCATTCAACTAAATAATGTCGATTGAAGCGGAAAAGTAGAACAAATATCCATTCAATATACCATACATAGATGGTTGAACATAATGTCGACCAAGGAAATGAAAAAGGCTACATAGGTCAAGGCCATGGGTGTTATCAAGGTCGAGGCAGAAGAGGAAGAGGATAATTCTACAGAGGACGTATTCGAGGCTGTTACTACTACTTCAACTGTTGGAAGGACGACCACATAAATCTTGACTTCCCAATAAAGTACTTAACTGATCTCAAGTTCTACAACATATGTGGAGTGGGAGATCACTCTCTCAAAGACTTTCCAATTGTATTAGATAAAGTAATGAATAAGTGAAACACGAACCTATTGCATACATTTCTCAAGAAAGACATCTTAAATTAAAAAAATCTCCATGTAGTAACACAATCGAGAGTGGGTGAAGATATCTATTTAGACCTGCCAAGTTGACAAAAGGGAGGCCAAAATGCATATCCTGACCCATGTCACGAAGAAAGAATAATGCGAGAAGCAATAAAGTTCTTCAAAAACAACAACCAAGACAAAGTAAATGGAAACAAGGGAGGACATGAAAATATTCTAGACACTACGCTAGATGAATTTCTCCAATTACTAAAATAAAAATAGTTGGTCGGTCACCTGATCAACTTGCTGATCATCTTAAGAGAACACAAAGAAGATCAAAGACGAGTCAAAAGTCTTCGATGGTTGTCTCAGGAAAGACATAAAAATTACTTTGACCCACAATTTGACCTAGATATTGATGGCCATATGATCCAACAAGTCATAGTCGACTTTTGATCCCAAGTAAATATCCTCCCTAAAGAAACGTGGGTTCGACTTGTGAAACCCTCGCTACAAACAACAATGGATTTCTTAAAATTAGTAGATAAAAGGTTAATGGAACCAACTAGCATACTTAAAAGTGTCATAACATCCATAATGGGAATTACAACAAGAGTCTACCTCAAATTGATTAACCTGATTGAAGGAATCCCTGATTACTTTGCATTAGTTGGAAGACCATGGGGTCAAAACATGAAGGACACAATCTTCCTCGAAAGGGAAATAATTAAATTTAAAGGTAGTGACAGAAAAATCATAATACCATTGGACCCAAAAGAAGGAAAGAATTGGGTCAAGACATGGGATGAAGCCCATGAAACATGATGGTTGTATCAAGTAATGAATGAATAAAAAGACAATGTCAAGCCTAATAGTGAAGGATAAATTTTAGTCAGATAACCATTGCCAATAGGACAAAACTCAGATATAGAATTTTATAATTGGAAAATGGAGAATTATGAAGCTCAATCTAAGGATTGTTTTTCGATAGAGGAATACTAATAAAGTGATCAAAATCATGCTTTTTAGTACAAGAAGTCCCTATTGTGCTAGAGAAAAATCTAAAACAAACACCAACACTCATGTCATCTAACAAACAAACGAGGTCCCCCCTACAGTTTAGTGAAATAAACTCCCTAATGATTCATGTCGACGAAGTATCCAAATCAATCAGAGAACAAGGGAGAGTACAAAGTTTAGTATAATACTTCATAGGCAAAGCATCCCGATGGTGGGAAATGCATGCACCATGACTACAAACATGGAATACTGATACCTTATACTTCATGGAAATATTTGGTGAAAAGAAATTGTGAACAAATGTCGACATCCCAACCTTTAAACCTGGGTTCGACCAAGCCGTTCACATTCACCAATGTGAGAATGAATGGATAAAAGTAGGATACTGGGATGAAAGAGTGTTGCCACACATGTTCCCAAATACTATCGATGATATACCACATAAGTGGTATAAAATTGAAGAAGCATGTGGCCACAGATTCAATTGTAATTAAATCAAAGAAAACTTAATTAAATACTTTGAATTCATACCCGAGGAGGCACTCTTGCAAGAGGCAACAAAAGAAGTAAAATGTTTTCTTGAAAAACCAAATTCCAATGAGATTCAGAAAAAATGCAAAGACAAAGTCAAAATGGGATTGACTTCGACTTGAAATCTGGTATCGACACAAATTCTAGACAATGTAACAGCTTGATGAATAGACATGGAAAACATAATTTTTTCAGGGAAAATATTTCGATGGAGGAAAAGGCATTCCAAAGTAAATAAATTTGTAAAAACAATATACTCAGTTTCCAAGGAAGAAAAGGAAAACAAGGAAGACAAAGAAAAACCTGACTTCCCCATAAGCTATAATAAGGTTGTAGAGGGAGAGCGCCATATAGATGAATCAAAAGCACCCAAGTGGATCGACGCATAAATAAAGCTAAGGATTTTGACATATAAATATATGGTCAAATAAAAATGGCCAGAATATGAGACTATTGGTCCGACAAGCAAATCACATAAATTATCTACCTATTGAGAGAATATCAGAATGTTTTTGCATGCAAATGTAAGGACCTAAAGGGATTGGTGCAAGATATGGGGGAGATGAAAACTGACTCATACCTGGGGCCAAGTTCATCAAAAAATGAACATACAAGTTGGCACACAAATATAAGCCCATAGTCCAAAAAGAGATAGAATTAATGCTAGCTAGAAGCATCATATATCCTATAGAAAAAACAGAGTGGGGGAGTCTGATGGTTGTGCAACCTAAAAAGAATGACCCCAAGAAACTTAGAATATGTGTCGAATTTAGAGGGTTGAACAAGCTTACAATAATGGATCCATTCCTGACACCGTTCACTAACGAAATCATCAATGAAGTCACATGACACAATGTTATTATTTCATCGATGGATTCTTAGGATACAACAAGGTACCTATCACAAAAGAAGATCAAGAGAAAACTACATTTGTTTATGAATTTGGGCCATTTTCATATAGAGTAATGCCATTAGAGCTCAAGAATTCCCCAATAGTATTTTCTCAGATAGTGGTCAAAGAATTTCAAGAACACATTTAAAAAATAATGGTTGTATACTTCGATGATTGGATCATCTCCAATCTGCTAAAATACCATATCCAATGATTAAGAATGATGTTGGAAATATGTATACAAATTCAATTATATTTGAATATAAAAAAATGCATCTTTTCCACACCTATACACATTCAGCTGGATCATATTGTATGTAAAGATGGAATCAAGGTCGCCCTGGCCAAGATCAAGATTATTCTCGACTTGAAACCACCAATCGATTAGAAACAAATAAAAATATTCCTTGGGAATACCAAGTATTAATTTTTTTTTTATCCGACACGACTCCAACATCACTTTCCCCATCAACGAACAAAATATTGAATGGAGCCAAGAATGAAATGAATCTTTTGAGCTCTTAAAAATAAAATTCTTACCTATATTAAGATTTGCAGCATGGTCACGAAAATTCCATGCCATGTGGATGCCTCTAATGTTGTTGTTGGATTAGTCTTAGCCTATCCATATGAGGACATGGTTGATCACCCAAATGCATACGTCAATTGGAAATTGAATAAATATGAAAGAAATTATTCGACAACAGAGCGAGAGGATCTAGCCATGATTTTCACCCTTCAAAAATTCTAACACCATTTATTGGAAAATCCATTTATCTTCTCCATAGACCATTAGACACTTAAATATTTAGTAAATAAAATGGTCCATCAAAGATTTTTTTTTTGATGGCTACTATTGCTCCAAGAATTTGAATTCAAAGTAGTCATCCAACCTGGAAAGAAGAATGTCATCCAAGACAAAGGAAATGACACAGATAAATAAAATAAGAAAGTGCCTAGAAAAAATCAAGAGAAACATAATGTAGAAAGGGTAACACAGAAGAAGACAAAACAAAAAATCAATCAGAATGATAGTTCTTCAAAAACAACTACCTTACAACCTTTAGGCTAGTCAGGTCGACAAAACCACCTGCAGAAATAGTATTTGACTCCGCAGTCACATCCAACAAACATGTTCTATATTTATATAATGAAGTCAACAAAGAAGAGACCTACATATGGAAGCGATCCATGAGGGATGGTTCTCGACTTATCGCAAGGAGAAACAAGGAGAAACAAATATTGAAATACTATGCGTTGCTTGTTGTTATGGGATAAATCTCACAGGGATCTCACTGAATGAACAACAAGAATTCCCTAGGATCTACCCTTGATCCTAGACAGAAAGAGGTATACTTCTATGGTCTTTGTATATCTAAGTAAATTTTCCCTTTTTTACCCAATAAGGAGGTTTGAGCATACCTTGTATTGGAAATCGACCTCTTATGTCCCAGTTGTTGCAGCTCCTAAGATCCATCTGTAGCTCCTACAAGATGCTCCCTGCACACAAAGATCCAAGTAACTACCTATCCACTATCCTTCTAATGTTAGGAGAAAAAAAATTACTATATCTACTTTGATCTATTATTCATAATATCATGTCCAATTCATTCATGAGTAAAACATAAATTAAATGGAGGAAAACAAATATTCTATTTATAATCAGGAAGAAATTACAACATATCCATACCTTAGATGTTGATGTTTCTTCCTAGTTCCAGGTTCTCGATGATCCTCCTTATCCTCTTGAGCTTCTCTTTATATTTTTACAACATAACCACCTGTTGATGCTTGAATATGTTAGTACCGAAACGAAAACCTCACGGGGATACAAATCCCCCTGCGTTTTTATAGAGGTGGTACTCCTCTTTATTGTAAGATTTTCTTGGGACTCTAGATTTTTAGAATATGGGACTTTGCAGAAGTTTGTCATGATAATCAAATAACTATAAAGATTGCAAGAAAAAATGACAAGAAAGCAAATGTTTTCATTTCTTTATTTAGAGAGAGTTCCTGAGAAATGACCAGGAACCGCACACCTCATACAGTTGAAAAATATAGACAAAATTTCCGCACATCCATCATAGTTAAACTAAAGATTTCTGATCACATAAAATAAAAGAAGATGATCTGCATGCATAAGAGAACTTTATTAGAGTAAAAATGTGGCGAGCTCAAATAAAGATAATGATTGATCAATCTCAAATACTTTATACTCAAAACTCAAAGTTACAAAGTACAGTCAAAACTGATCCCGAAATAGTTCTCTTGGTATTTCTGAAAAAATATATAGTATGTTCCAATGATTTGAAATTTAAATGTGTTTGTCCTTAGGACTTGGGTTGAGGCTCCCATGGACCATAAAGAAAATATGAAAAAGAAGTAAGTTATAGAAGGAAAATGGTGGGTGATCTAGAGTAGCAATACTTGGAAAGAAGACAGGGAGAAGTTATTAGATTTCAGTTGAACCTTTCTAGTCAAAGAAGCGGAGTAACTAGATGAAAAACTAATAAAGAAAGAAAAATGTGATCAACGTCAACTTACTATGATGGTATCTCGTGTCTTCACTTGCTTTCTACTATCCTTTTATTATCTTCATTGACGGCTACAGGAACCGGCTCAACTGTTTCTGTCCATTATTTGATTAATTTGTTGATTGCCTTTGTGAACCAATCTTCAATATAACTTTTCATTGGTGTGATGTTTATTTCATGTTGGATTTTAATGTTGAATAAATCACCTTCGAAATCTCTTAAGTCAAGATAAATACCATGTATTGCTTCCTCAATATCTTGATTTTTCATGGAATAATCAACTATCCAATTGTCTATTTCATCTTCATTATATTCGTGTATGCCATACAATGCTTCAACTGTTAACCCTTTAAATATCTCATCTTGTTCGTCAAATTTTTTCTTTGTTAGGAACATTGAGTTGAGAATTAATTTAGGGTCTTTTACTTCTTTAGTACATCCTGCTAGTTCTATATCTGTGAGTCTCTTGAATAGTTCTTCTCTTTTTAATATGGCTTGAACAATGTTATTCAAATTTTTAATCTTTTCTTTCCAACAAGCATTTAGTTGTTTTATTCGACTTGGGGAAGGCCGATCCTCCTCTCTTATTCTCAGTTCCATCATGATAGAGACTTTGATTCCAAATGGTAATACAACATCATTGTAGAAACCTTATTCTTTCTTTAGATCATCTTGCAGATATTCATGGAAGACATGTGCCCTTGATCCAAAAGAAACAATATGTTTCAAAACCTCCCATGCCTCTGTTATTAGTGACATTCTCTTCTTAATATTTTTTTCTACATAACTCCTGACTGCTGTGAGTAGGCTTGAATATCCTTTAAACTTAATAGTGGGTGTGTTTGGTTTGACCATTGACAAACGACTGGCCAGGATTGGATGGTGCATTAAGGTATCCTCCAATTCTCTGATGCTTGCTTTTAGCTTGGCATTTTAGGCCTCCAACCCATCAATGGAATCGTCAAGAGAATCATCGGTTGCTTTGTGAATTTTAGATATTTGGGATGGACGCATGTCTTTTAGGTCGACCTCTGAGTGAGATTTTACTTTTTTACTTTTCTGATCATCTCTTTCCACAATCAATTTTTTAGACTCCTTATCAAACATATCACTTTGAAAAGTGAAGGATTCCTCTTCACAAAAAATCTCATTTGCAAAAAATTCAATCAATCATTTTGTTGAGTTACAATTTCTGGTTGTTCCTTTACTGTAAAATATAAAATATAAATAATCATGCGAGAAATGGTAGCAGTTCTTTMTTGACTTGTCAACCTGGTGAACAACCACACAATCTCTTGAAAGGGGTTTCTAAAAKAATCGACCCGGATCCTGGTTATGTCTTCTGGAATAGTCACATGATTCTCCAAATATTCATGAAGGAGATCCATGCCATTGTTATGTTTCTTCATAAAATATTTGCAGTCTTCTCCTTTGAACGTAAGTGTTGGCTCTGGGATATTCAACATCTTGCGAAAAACTTGCAGTGAAAGGGAAATGGGGGAATGATCTTGGATTTGTATAATTATATGGCTTGACACGTACTTCTCAACACACCTGTTGACGATTGAATCTGTTAGGACCGAAACAAAAACCTCACGAGGATGTAAAGTCCCCTACATTTTTATATAGGTTGTACTCCTCTTTAGATTTTCTTGGGATTTCTATATATTCAGAATGTGGGACTTGACAAAATTCCGTCATATTAATTCAAAGAAATATAAATATTGCAAGAGAATAAAAGAAAAATGTTTTTTTTTTATAAAGAAAGTTCCCGAGAAAGGACCAGGAACCGAACACATTCACACATTTAAAACAAATATGCAAAATTTCCTCGCATCCATCATCGTTTGACTAAATATTTCTTATCACATAAAAATAAAAAGAAGATGGTCCACATGCATAAGATAACTTTAACAGAGTGAACATGTGCAAATCAAATAAATATAATGATAGATCAACCTCAAATACTTTGTATTCAAAACTATGGCTTACAAAGCACAATCAAGATTGTTCCTGAAATAACTCTCTTGAAATTTAAAAAAATATATAGTCTGTTACATATTCTTAAAATTTTAAAATGTGTTTGTCTTAAATAATGGGATTGGGGCTCCTACAAACCATAAATCAAATATACACTTGAATTTATCTTGTAGACGGAATATGGTGGGTGGTAAAAGAACAACAAGACCTGGTAAGAAGAACATAGGAGTTATCAGTCTTCGGTTAAACCTTTCTAGTGAAAGAGGTGGAATAACTAGATGAAGGACTTGATAAAAAAAGAAATATGTGATCAACATAAACTTACTATGATGGTTTCTTGTCTTCTTTTCACTTGCTTGTTGTTGTCTTTTTATTGTCTTCATACACAGTTATAGGAACCGTCTCAACTATTTCTTACCCTTTCTAGAAATTCTCGTGCAAGTTTCTTCTTGAAATATTTCCTTTAATTAATAACTCATTAATGAAATCACATCATATATATATATATATATTGAAAATAGGTCCCTCTCCTTTTCTAATAAAAGTTTTAATTAAACTTTTATTTTCACAATTTAATTAATTTCCCATTAAAATATGATGACCGTAATTTAATTTTTTGGAAGTGAAAACCAAATTTTTAACCATGTAAGCCATCTCTTATGTGCTCTGCATCATTTCATATATCCATTTATATAAAGTTTTCCCAAATATGTCGCCCGGATCTCAAGATATGAACTCATGAAGTTGAGTTGTCATGCAGGCCCATTAAAAATGAAACTAACTGATATTTTAATTTCTGGGGAAAATTTAGACACCTTAAACATTTTCCATCATATTCTACGTCGAAATACCTTTCCAACGGTATAAAATTTGCACGATTACGACACCCGGAGCTCAATTTATGGCCTTCGGAAGATTAACACTCAACCATCGTCGATAAAAATCAGGGGCAAATATGGGCCCTTAGATTAATTTCATGTTCTCCACTAATTAGTTGCCGTGTGTAAGGATATTATTGGATGCCACATGGAATTCCTCCATAGGATTAAGAAGGTTTCCATGTCATCCAAGGAATGTTTGGCATATGGAATAAGATTAAAAGTGATTGATTAAAATAATACATAAAGTTTAAAAGTGAAATATTAAAATAATGGTAGATAATGTTTAGATGTGAAATGTATTAAGTGTGGGAGGGTGAACGAGAGAGGAGGAAAGGGTAGTTAGGGAGGGGGAGAAGTGTAGATGACAGAGGTGAAGGGTATGACGTAAGGTGAGGTGAGGTGAGGAGTGTTTGTAGGTGTGGGAGTATTTGGTTGGCGGGTTGGGAAGTTGAGGGGGTATGAGAGTATGGAGGGTCCGCAAACCCACCATTAATTGTAAATATGTGATTTCGTGAGGGGAAAAGGTGGGGTATTTTAGGAGGGGAATTTGGTAGGGAGCGGAAGTGAGGGGGTGGAAAATGTGGGGAGCGGGGAAGGGTTGGGGAGTGAGGAAAATGAGGGGGTGAGCTGAATTTGTCGAGGACAAACATGAGGGGGATGAAGGAGAGAGGTGAGAGAGTTATGGAGAGTCCGATAGACCACCATAACTCAAATAAAAACTAAGTATGGGATATGAGGGGTGAGGGAAGAGAGGAAAATGACATGTTCCCATGAGAAATACCATGAATATTTTTTATGGGTTTCGAACCCAACACAAGAATATTTTCAAGGTTCTGGAGCTTGAAAAATTTTTAAAAGTGCTTTCAAAAGATTAGCTTTATTCCACATGAAAGAGGCACCTTTTTTCCACTTTAAAATTTCAACCTAGATATCTTGAGCATACGAACTCGCATTTCTGATCCGAAAAATGCGTGACAAAGCTAAGGTCAGGAGCTACACAAGGAACTTATAATAGTTCAAAAATTATCATCTTTTGATATCAATTTTTATTTATTAATCCAAGAGCGGGAAAATAAAGATGACCAAATTTTGGTCAACAAATGGCTCCAACTGCGGGACAGTGACCCCGTGTGGGTTGCAGAGAAAACCATAATCTCAAGACCACTTACCTTCTCCATTGGGCTGTGGAGTCATCTTCAAAATGAATTCTTGCAATTCTTGTTATTTCATGGAGTTACCTTCAAGTTTGACTTCCTTATTATGCAAAACTGAACTGAAGAAACAAAATATATACATACATGATATACCTACCCTAACTTACTTGAAAGAAAGGGGAATCTTAGGTATAGGCAGATTTCCAATGGATCCATTCGAGCATCCCATTGACTTGTGAAATGGGTTAATCATGATCTTCTCTTATGTGGATCCCTTAATTATGGTTGAAGCTTATTTTCTTCCTAAACGTGGTAGGTCTTGTTGAAGATGTATCTCTATTATTCTTCTTTGATTCTTGCTGACCATGATTCATTCCTTTGATTACTTCTGCAACTCTTTTTTCTTCATTTTTCTTTTTTGACACCATGAAATGCTTCTCTCCATTCTCTACTGTTGATGTGGATGTTTCTGTCTCTTCAACATTCTTTCCGATATTGACGATTTTACTTCTCAATGTGACAACTTATTCTTCAAGCTTCCCAACCTATTTTTATTTCTTCATAATCTGAATCTTCATGACTTCTTTTGTTCTCTTTTCTTTTTCAAGTTGGATCTTCAATGTGATGATTTATCTTTCAAGTCTTCTCTCGTCTTGATCAAATTCTGCTTCAAGCTGATTTAAGTCGTTAGTTCTTTCGTTAAGATGATTTGTTAGTATCTTCTCTCTCTTTTCTTCTTCCTTTCTTTCAGTTTCCAAACATTGCTTCTCCTTTATTGCTTCCTTTCTTAGTGCTTATATTTCATCTTCCAAACACTGCTTCTCTTCCATCTGACTTTGGTATGTTTCTTCAATATTTTTGGCTTCTTCTAGCTGAGCTCTTAAGTTCTCGATGACTTGCTGGGATTCTTTAAAACTTTGAACACTTTTCTTTTTCTTCATCAGTTATATCTTGAGAGTCTTATTTTCTTCTATATCTTTATTTACTTCATCTAAAGTGCTAATTAGGTATGCCTTTTCAATTTCAGTGTTATCACTGAAATTTCGTCTGCACATGGCGACAAGAAATCCACATCATCAAAACAGCAATGAAGTCATTCATGGCACTGAATTAAGTTCACAGCATTCCAGAAGGGTCAAAAACTATACAAAGTAACCAAAAATGGAAGGGCGCTT
>SNQJ01S0165952.1:0-21032 GCA_010110895.2 Picea sitchensis | reverse complement strand
TGATTTTTTTAATTTTTTATTATATATATATTTTTTATAAAACAAAACAAACAAATAAGATAAAATTATTTTTATTATTATGATAAAACAAAACAAAGAAATTATTAGAATTTTCTTTTATAACAAAACAAAAAAAAAGGATTAGAATTTTCTATCTCAGCAGCATATCTCTCACACGGATCTGTGGATGTGTTGCAGAGAAATGGGAGACCGAACATAGTTTCTACATAAAAAACTGTATATATTGGTTTTTTGATAACTTAGTTAGGGTTCTCGAGAACTTTTTCAGATTGTATGTATCAAATTTCTTGTATATATCAAAGTTATTGTACAAGAGGTATATCTAGTATACAAGAGCACAGAGTTCTCGATAACTAGTTTTTGAAATGTTTCTATGTGGGGTGTTTCTCGTAAGTTTTGTTTTTGGTTTTTATTTTTATTTTTGTATCAGCATCTTAAAAACAAAAAGTGGAAATTTTAAAAAAATGCAAATGAAAGTTTTTAGCAAATGGGGATCCCAAGTAAAAAATTAAAGCAAGTATTTACATTGTTATGCTTCCTGAAAACATTTATAGACATCCTTCTTTCTGATCCTCGAGATTGCACGAAGCGCGGGAGGAGAACATACTTATTCAAAACTAAAACTGATATGTTTTATTACTTTGAACCTACCCACTCTATGCTAATTAAAAATTAGAGATTAGTTACGTGTAGTCAAACTTCCAGTGTAGCCATGCTTGCAACAAAAATAAAAATATGTTCTCTTTTAATTTCGCAAATGACAATAAAAAATATACATAAACGTGCAACATTAACTGTTGGCACTGTAAATTAACAAAATAAAAAGTAAAACTAAATGGATCTAACTTCGTACTCACTTGAAACCATCGTTCGAAACGGATTTTGTAGGCATGATTTCCCTCCTTCGGATCATGCTGCAACTCCTTTTTGTGGGTGGGAAATCCCTCCTACGGACTAGCATTAAGGGTTTTATCATGCATGAAGAAATGACCTAAAGTCTCCTACTTTTTACCAACATACCAATCATAAATCCAATTACTCATATGTAAATATGAGGATAAAGAGATCCAGTTATTGTACCTTAGTTTTTGTGTTTGATGTCGATCCCTTTAACGCTTGGTCACTCCTTGACTACAACTCTCCTCCCAATGCTGACCTGCATTCATAAAATACAAACAAAGAGCTCCACATGCATATAACCTATAAACTAATGGGTTAGATATTCTATCAAAATATAATCAAATTTAAATATTGACAATCTCATATGGCGGGATGGGAAAAGTACTTATTTTATTAATATCACAAAAGTAACCTTACAATGGTGAGATCGACCACTGCTCCTCGAATTTGGTCCTAGGATCCTCTTCAACTGTGCTCCAACTGCTTCTGCATATGCTTCTCTTCACACAATAGTTGCAAAATTTTGAGGCAAGGGGAATACTAAATCGGGTATAGTTTCTTTGGTATGGTTTTCCTCATTCCAAATGGGACCCCTACCCCTTCTTTTATAGGCCAGAAAGGGCTAGGTATCTAGTCGAGTGACCAACTATGGGTAGTCAATCGGTTTAGTTAACTTACCCAAAACTGTGTGTTCTGTCTGCAACTTTTCATTTTTCATTCTTTTTAGGTATACGCGGGATGTAGTGGGTCAGCCATCATACACACACATGCAATAGTGGAGCAGGGTGCATATGCCTTCAAAAAGAGTGTTTTTTAAGAAGTTGTTTAGTAGTGGATTGGAAAAGAAGGCAAATGAGATGGCCTGATTCTAGGTAAGCACGTCTAGTGCAATTTAGGGTTATAACAGATGCCCCCTAATCTGTGAGGTTAGAAGAGCATCTAATGGTCGAAATACATTATCAATCTTCACCAACGTACCAAACAAGTGAGCTCAGGAACCAGGATTTGGGAGGTGCCATCTGCAAAATAACAATTGTCTCACCAAGGTGGGCATACCCATGCTTGAAATGAAATAAAAGCATGGCTACCAATCAAATACATTGTAGATCCATGTCATATAACTATATAAAGTGTAGCCGCGAGCAATACACAACGGATCTACATCGTGAAATAAAAAATATATACATGTATAGTATCCATCTTCAAGAAGCGAATAAGACATGATGGGTAGAGATGAGGCCTTCAGAGCTCAAGAAACAACTTCAAAATCTTCACAACTTGGGTAGGAGTGTAATATGAGTGTACGAATTTCACTACCCAGAGGTCTTCGACGGCTTGTCAGGAACAGACTAGAGGATTTTGATGATCAAGTTGAGGGCTTCATGGATTTTGAACAAAGACTTGATTGGGATTTTGGGATGATCGGGCATGAGAGTAAGAGACAATCTACAGAGGAAGATGAATCAATCTTGGTAATAACTTCCCTTGGACAATAGAACGACAAAATATGAGACTCAGATAGCATGATATTTTGACATAAGTTAACGATGTAGGAGGCACCGCAAACTCTCCATATTTTTGGAAGAATAACCAAATGAATGAGGACACAACTCTATGTAGCGGGAATAGATTCCTAAGGTCATATTAAATCTCAGGGCTTGACGAAAAAATGAAAGGATGTGATTTGTCCAAGGGTGACTCATTATGTTGCCAATAAAAAGAAAATACTTTTCCCTTCCTCGTTTTGGGGTATATTTGATTTTTTTGTCTTTTTCAATAATTTTGGAAAGCTTGAAAAAGAATAAAATAATGCTACATTACAAAGGAGGATCAAGTGTCACAAACATACTAGTTCCAAGCACACGGGACACATGGATGCTCAGGGCAAAGGGAAATATGAGGAAAAAGGACACTCGGGAAAAATCCTCCAGGGGACAAAGGTGTCAAGACGCAGAGGAAAAGTGCTACAGGGCTTGTGTATAAGGCATGCCTCAGATGGTTCAGTTGAGAAAAACATGGATCTGGCATTAGGTCAAATATGCAGGTATGCAAACGCGACTAATAAGACACAAAATGGTAATGTCCTTCGATGTAATTTTAACGAGCCCAGAAAAGGTAAGCTTGACAATTTTTCATATTTAGAGAGTCTTAAAAAAGCGTAAAAGGAGACTCCACTGGGGTACCTTTTTCGAAGATAGTCTAGTCGGCTCGAAAAAGGGGTAAACTAGCACTGACCATACGTCTATTCAAAACCATTTTATCGAGTGTGATAAATACATGATCACGGCAATTTTTTCATTTTTAAGGAGTCTGAAAAAAGATTAACTATGGACTTCGTCAAGAATATTCTTCTGGACCAATTTAACGAGTGTGAAAGAATAAGGTCACTCGATGATCTTTTCAATTTTAGAGAGTCTGAAAAGAGCTTAACTATGGACTCCATGGGGGTTCCTTTTTCGTAAATTTAGTCCCTAAGGTCCGAAAAAGGGTTAAAATCATACCTGAGAATACTCTTCTAGGGAACTGAAGCTCCTAGAGTATACCTTTGTTCGTATAGTTGATCGTCCATTCCAAATAAGGGGTAAACTACCGTCGGATAGACATGACTTAAATTTCAGTTTAGCGAGCGTGAAGGTCAACAAGATTGCTCGACAATATTTTCATTTTTAGAGGGTCTGAAAATGGCTTAAAAGAAGACCCATTGTGTTTTGGGAGTCCCGAGGGTGAGGTCAAGAGTGATCATAAATCATGCAAATGAGGCTCAAACTCATGATCAGGAAAAATTAATAAGGAATCTCGAGCCTAAAGTCATTAGTGACGGCATGGACACCAAAATGCAACTAGGATCTACCTAGGGCATCCATGTTAAGGTAGGCTCTACCACTAAATTACGACACTTCTAGAGCAGAAATGATGGTTCTGTGTCGCAACTTGGTGGGATCAATCCTATGGAAAAGAGGAAAATACAACACGATGCATAAAATGGAGGTGGAATCCCAACTTAAATGCAATGAGTTGGAAAAATGACTTTTTACCAAAGGACCTTCAAAAAGACCCAAATCTCCAAAACGTTTCCCAATACCCAAGAAACACTTATCATAACAATCCATAAAAAACTCTTGAACCATACTAAATGATTTTCAATTTAGAAAACATGACAAAAGGGTCCAAAAAATGACAAAAAGGGGCCAAAAAGTCTATAAATAGAAGTTGGTAGCTCATTATCACCATTGTTAATTGAGAAATTGACTGTGGAGCCAAAAACACTTCTTTGTCAAAAGAGTTGATTCTGGGAGCTTCAGTGGATGGAACAAGCTTCCGATTGGACCAAGTAAGTAGATACTAACCCCCCTTGCATCTCCATTCTTTATTTAAGCATTTCATTTTGTTTTTTGGGGGGGTGCTGACCTTTAAAATGGTCGTCCCTACGCATACGCGGGTTGTCTTAGGACAACCAGCGTATGCCCGCATGCAGAGAAAATACTGTATGCAGGCATACGTGACTGTCTCCATTACAGCCTGCATATACCCTCCCTCATAGGAAAATTTTTAAAGAATACAAGGGCTAATCCCTCATGAATTTGTCAGATAACCCTGATGTGGTAGTTGCTCTAGCTCAATGCGGCTTGTTTAAGTTCTTCCAGAGTGCATTCATGAGGGAAAAACCTAGGCTACTGAATGCCTTGATTTATTACTGGCACCCAGACGCGGAGGCGTTCATGCTTGAGGAATAGTCGTTGACTCCAACAACTGAAGATATATACTTTTTGATTGGCCTCTCAAGGAGAGGGGAACCAGTCAACCTTTGCACGTTTCCTTCCGGGCCTCACAACATAGAAAAGTTGATTAACCTCCATTGTGAGGCAGGTACTGACATTATGGGTACTCAGTTGCCAGTTCATAAGATCAACAACCTATCGCTGAAAGCAATAATTCTACTCATTGGACAGATTACTGAATCCGCATCTTTACACCAGGCTTCCAGGGCGCACATGAATTGTGCGGTTCAGTGCTTAAATGCACAAATATTTCACTGGAGTACTTGGTGCAAACCTCCTGCCCTCAGGCTGAGATCTGCGCAGGATCTTCTCTAAACCTTTACAAGGGTTTTTTTTAAACTCCTTGCCTAAGCCCGCAAAAGATTTTGGGTCTTGTGAGTTGGAGCGCTTCGAATACTATGCACTGGCCCTTGGCAACAGCCGAAATGTGAAATGCAAATGAGTGAAGGTGTAAACCCCTCTCTTCATCCCCTTTTCCTATAGGACCATAGCCAATCCTTATGCAAGAACCTTTCATAACTCACGATTTCATGAGTTGGAGCACCGACTTCTTGTGCCCTCCCCTTGCGAATCCCTGAAACGCGGTCCATCAACAAAGGTTGACTCTACCCAAAGTGACAAGTGTTAGGACCTTGAAATGTCCCTTTTTCACCACACCTTTTGATCTTTCAACCTTCTCATTTCCAAGTTAAAAGACTATTATAATGTGCACCAAGACCCTTTTTCCCAAGGTATGAACTATTCATCTTGCTTTTATGTTTTCATCTACTTAGCATGTTTGATTGATAACGTTCACATATTTTACCCACAAAATGATTTAACTATTGATCAAAATGTTAGAACAAGCCACTTTGAGAAACTCCCTACTGTTACAGCTATGCGTCAATCTTGGAAGCTGTTACATGACTCCTCTGTTACAACTATGCACCAATCCTGGAAGCTATTACACACCTGCTACGACAGAAGCCTATTAATCTGGGAAGCTGTTACAACAGACACCACCAGTTATGTTGTGATACAATTGTTGCAACACCTGTTGATTGGAATGTTGGCTCATGTTGCTGATGAAGGAGAATTCAAGATTTTGTATTAATGATATCTAACGAACAGCCTAAGAATTGGGTATTCTCAGGACTGCTCTATTTTTTAACACTGATTGACTCTAACTTTAAATATCATATATTTTTCTAATGTAATGTTAGTTGGTCTTTTCCTCTGAACTGAAGAAAGTAGCGATTACTGTACACAAATATCTTTTTGGCAATGGAATGAAGAACTGGATTGAATTTCTTTAGCAGACTATGATCTATCTTTTTGAGTGGATTCAGTGAGAAGGAAGGGGCCCATCTTCTTCATCAATTCCCCTCTATTTTCAAATTCTAGATTAGTTGTTTTCATTACAATTGATTTAACTGTTAGACATTTCTGAATGCAACTATTGTTACAGTTTAGTCCCTTTCTGATAAATGTGCATAAAACTTGTCTCATCAGAATTAGAAGTCAGTTGTTGAACATGGCTGGAGAGTTACTTTTCCTTTTTCTGCATTAGGTTTAAATATTGTTTTGTAGAATTAAAAGTGAGAATCAACTTCTTGCAATAATTAGATTTCCCTTCTGCAATAGTGTAGAATCTCCTCTTGCAAAAGTAGATTAGAAAGCTAGATTAAGGTAGGCAATTCATGGTTTTTGTTTATTCATCAGTTTAGATTGCAATTGTGATTTTAAGTCTGTAGCACTCCAGCTATATCGGCACAATTGTGTTAGCAATAATGTTTGTTTGTTTTGATAAAAAGAACTTCCCTACTACAAATTAGATTAGAGATGCTTCCATAATCTAGCATACACTATGCAGAGTGACAATTTATATTGAACACTTTGATTTTCTATTCAATTAGACAATTAAAGTGCCCAACAACGGGTGCATGCCACCTGTCACTTCTACTTTACTCTACTTATGGGGTGAGTTCTTGCCACCTATCCACACAAATTTTCTGGCTTTCGCGACTCAAGTGGGAAACCAACAACTATTCCTCTTCCTCTATGGATCCCCGGCTCTGAATCCATACTTCAGAGAGATCAATTCCTGTGTGCCTCCCTCAATCCAATGGTCCTGGCTGTATCCAGATTTTTCCAACCGGAAATCTACTGCACTTGACCCAAACCACTGGTCACTCAATTCCCCGAATTCCGATACACGAATTCACATACAAGATCAACGGTTCTTGTTGATCCAGATATGACAGTCACTCCTCCTCCTGAGCTTATGGGTGTTGAAAATACACTCAGTCCTAATCTCTCCATTGTTCTAAGATATCCAATGGTTCACGGGATTTCGGCACTTCCTCGTGAAGCGATTCAACCGTCCGATTCAACTTCTCAAGGACTTCTAGCCATACAACCTGGCGTCCTTCCTCCATAACTTAACTCCTGTGAACCAATTCAATCTCTGTCTCCCTTTGGAACAATTGAGAGGTTCTAACCCTCTTGAGCTTCCACTTGCAAACTCAAGGCCTTCAGAAGGGTCCCTGCATGCACTCCTTGTGGAAAATTTTCAAATAACCTCTGGTTATTTAGGTTCTTTGACTCCGTGCACTCCTTGCGACAACATTGTCTCAATTTCTCTCTTGGATTTGTAAAATCCAAGACTCTACCCGGCCTATGCACACCTTGCACGACTCTGTGCTCTGCTAGCACTCTTTGCTTGTAAAGACACAATTTGAATCTCCTCTGAGGGTCTTGAGATGAAACATAGAACCTTGTCGACGCACTCCTTGCGGACCCTCCACTGCACTCTTTGCAGGAGTTCTCAGAAAGAGAAAAAACTGAAACTCATTCACCCCTTATCCATAATTCAAACATTCAACATAGAATTCTAGAGCATACACACACACATTGGCATTTGAATAGAATGCACACAGAGAATGCAAACAAATCTGCAACATACCATTTAACAGGTGGTTCCAACAACCATAACAAACACATATATTGGAATCAAAACTTTCTTCTATTAAATACAGTGCTCCTGTACATGGGCAATAGCAACTAAAAATGCATAAAATTATCCATCCTCCTATATTCCTCTCTGCAGCTCTACAACTTATGAATTATGAATTATGTTACAATGATACAAGGGTTGAGGGTGTCTATCATCTGTTTTCCCTCCTACCTCCTACGCTCCTAAAACTATCTAATCCATTAAATTAAATCTACCTACTTGCATTCATTACGCATAAATGCCTCTACATTCGACAGATGAGAGCAATGATCAAGATCTATTTACAATCTCCAAAACACAAAAGTAAGTATGCTTCCCTAGCTATCACATTAATGTCCATTCATTAATCTTTAAAACACTTCAAAATGTGTGCTAGTGCTTTTCCATCTGTCTCCTTTGGTTAGGCACGTGTCTTTGTCTTTATATGATGCTCCTGCATCAATACTACATTACTTGACTGCATGAAAAGGTAGTTGACAGAGTGTCAGATGTGGAGGCACAAAAACTTTGGATTTGGGACTATCCTTTGTGCTTTCTTCTTTGAGAGGGTACCTATTCTAAGTTCGAGGGAGATTGTTCGAGGGAATGTAGCCTCCTCTCCAGCAGTTGACAGATGGGCAATGTTGTTTCCGCGACGGGGGGAGGGAGGAATATTGAGGCCTTCGATGACAAGTTTTTTGATTGGTGGTCTCGACAGATTCCAGCAATAGAGGACTGTCCCTATGACAGAATTGAATTTTCCAGGGACCCATACATGGGCGTACCTCCCGGAGTGGTGTGAGGAGAGCTAGGTAAGTTTTCTTTTCAAAGTTTTTTAATTTTTATGTTGTTTTTATATATATCATTTTTTTGTATACCAGAGTAATTGAGAGATATATGTTTGTTGTGTGCATATGTGGGACCGGTGCATCCAACGGATTTTTCAAGGACTAGGCGATGTCCTCGACTAGAGGTTGCACTAGCCACAGCCGACGGACCAGCAACAGTAGGGGGACTTCCATCCAGTGAGGCTGAGAGAGTTTCGAGATGGGTAGAGCGGAATTTTACCTCGCTTACTCTCAGATTCCCCATGGCAGAGATCAAGGATATTTCGCCATCCATGCAGCCTCATGTAGTGGGGGCACCACGGATGTGGGTCCGACTTTTTCGACATTTGGCAAATGTTGTTGATCATTATAACAAGGCCAAAAGGCCCCATCCTTAGTTAGGCTAGACAACTTACATGATGAGAGCACTAATTGTATATTTTTGAGGGAATAAGCCCTATGAATTTCTATTGGACGTATTTTTGAGGTGCTTGCACCCACCCATGTACTCCGATATTTTTGATATTATATATGGATTTTTATGTATTTTTATGTCTTATGGATTACATCTACTTTACAAATGTATTTACATGTGCATGTGTGTGTCTTTCTTACATGTGTGCAAGATGCCAATCTAATATTTGATTAGCTAGAGTATCTGTAACTTGATTTAATCTCCTAGGAACATGAAAATATGTAATATAATCAAAGCTTCGTTCTAAGATATGTACCCTAAAGAATCGTCGGTGTAGAGTAGGATCATGAACACGGTATACTCCATTTAACGAAGACATAACTAGCTGAGCATATAATAGACTCAGAGGTGAGAGATACCAAGTGACAAAGCGTCATGAAGTAACTCAATAACTGAGCTGTATTCGATGACATTGTTTGTGGTGTTGCCTAAATATATACCTCCTGAAGATAGCAACTGGCCCTGAGGTGTGAAAATCACCCAAGCTGTGGAGGTAAGCCTTTGAGTGTGTCAGCTAGCATCATTCGTGAATCCAACAAACAGCTATGATTCACTTGACATCTGCCACAGTGCAAAACATGACATCAAAAAAGACACATCCATAAAACCAAAAACCCAAAAAGTAATAGTACACAGACTATACATATATTACAAAAAGTCACCCAAGGCGACCCACCTATGAGTAATAGTTCTTGAGGTAGATCCCACTTCTAGGCTTTGCCAAAACATTTCCCTCAAAGTCCACCAGACGATAAGCGCCCTTCTGTAGTACTTCTTTCATGATGAAAGGCCAGAACCACATGAGTTTGAACTTGCCTACCCCCAGGGGGTCCTTATATTGGTCATAGACCAAAAAAGGTTGCTTTTAGAGAAAATTCGAGGACAAATGGACCGATCATATTGACACTTGACTTTTTTTTTGTGAGCCTCATTAGACAAGGCTGTGTCACGACATTGTTCATTGAGTTGTTTGAGGTATAGTAACCATTCTTCAAGTGGTGAAGTATCTGGAAATAACTATAGTTCCAACTTTAACGATGGGATTTGGCATTCTATAGGAAAGAATGCTTCTAGCTCGTAAATGAGTTGAAAAGGTGAGAAACCGGTTGTAGTCTTAATAGACATTCGGTAAGCCCATAATTTCGAATATAACATCAAATGCCAATTTGACTTGGCCGAATTGATCGTTCATTGTAGAATGGTTTTAAGAGATTTATTTACAACTTCCACCTGACCATTCTCTTGGGGGTAATAAGGTGATGAATTTTCTTGCCTCAACCCAAGCTTTAATGTTAACTTGGTCATCATTTTGTTCTAAAATTGACTGTCGTGGTCAGTGACAATCTCTCTCGGGACACCGAACCTTGCTATTATCTGGTTGAACAAAAAGAGAGTTGTTGTCTCCTCGCCATCTTTTAACGTTGGCATAGCTTCGACCCACTTGGTGAAGTAGTATATTGCTACGATGATATAGTGGTTCTCCCTTGTTGAAGGGGGGTTACATGTAGTGTAATCAATCCCCCATTTAGTGAAGGGACCAACAGTAATAATGGGAAACATGGGAGCGGGGTGTGCCCTCATCTTCCGAGAGAAGATCAAACATGGGTGGCACTTCTTGACTGATTCAACACAATATTTGATTAATGTCAGCCAGAAGTAACTGGCTCATAGAATATTTTGGGTTGTTTCCAACCCAGACAAATGACCACCATGTGCTCCAGTGTGGCAATCGTTAAACACTATTTTTGCTTCTTAATGAGTGAGACATCGGTGAATGATGTAGTCTACACCTCGATGATACAATGTGTCCTCGAGTATGAGATAGTTCTTATCCTGATGGCATATATGAAGACGCTCATCATGAGAAGAAGAGATGGGACACTTCAAAGTCTGGAGATAGACAAGCATATCTCCATACCAAGGGTCAGAAGACGTGATAAAAAACATGTCTCCTTTGATAGGCGACTCGTTGGGTATAACAACACCTGATTCGATCGGAAGTTCCGATATGAGTTCCACAAAGACCATCGAATTTTTGGATTTTGCTGAAATGAATTCCAATTCGAATTCCTGGAGGATAACTATCCATCTACTAATTTTTCCACTGATGACTCATTGTGTCAATACGTATTGAAATGTATTTACGACGGCAATGACGGTGGTCTTGCGGAACAAAATATAATGATGAAACTATTGGACATCATGAACTGCTTCCAACACAAGTTTTTCAATATGTGAATAATTGAGTTCAGGTCCAAATAGGCCTCGAATCATGTAATAAATCACGTATTCTGAGAGTAAATCATCTTCCTGAACTAATACCATACCGATGGTTGACTCTGCAGTGGCCAAGTATAATAGGAAATATTTATTATAATTGGGTGGTCGAAGCAGAGGGGTTGATATGAGGGAACTTTTCAATGCTGTGAAAGAGCATTGAGCAGCTTCATTCCAATGAAAAGGAATGTCCTTTTTTAATAAATTCATAAAACCCTTTTTGATCTCGGCATAATTTGCAATGAAACACCGTAGAAAATTCACTTTTCCCTATAGACTTTGAAGCTGAGGTATGGTGCACAGGGGAGGCAATTGAACTATTGCCTCAACCTTGAGAGGATCAACCATGATACCTGGTGTCGAAATGATGAAACCTAACAGACGACCTGATGTGATACAAAAACTACACTTG
The DNA here is from genome assembly GCA_010110895.2 of Picea sitchensis. Taxonomy (NCBI): domain Eukaryota; kingdom Viridiplantae; phylum Streptophyta; class Pinopsida; order Pinales; family Pinaceae; genus Picea; species Picea sitchensis. The sequence continues at coordinate 9,367 of SNQJ01S0165952.1, read as the reverse complement.
TTTGGATTCAAGCAGATTCAGTAGTAGTGACACCATTCAAGAATAAGTCAGAGGTGTTCTAGATGATCAACTCTCTTACAAGATCATGACGCTAAATCATTGAGATAAGCCTCGACTATATGTTTGAGGTCATGGAAAGAAAAATACATGGCCCGCTAAAACGTAGCTCCAACATTTTTTAGACCAAAAGGCATCTTACGATAGGTGAATGTACCCCATGGACAGATGAAAGTGGTTTTGTGTTGGTCTTCATGTTTTATTTGTATCTGATTGTATCCCGAAAAACCATCCATGAACAAAAAGGCCTCACATATTGTGCATTCATCGACTATCTGATCAATAAATGACATCGGGAAATTATCTTTTGGGTAGGCCTTGTTCAAATCATGAAAGTTCGTGCATACGCAAATCATACCCTGTTTTTTATTGACTGGCACAGGATTCGATACCCATTGAGTCAATTGGACAGGGTAGATGAAACCATCTTTAAGTATTTTCTCTACTTCATCCTTGATAGTTGATGCCTTCATAGGATTGACCAGATGAAGCTTCGGCTGGACCAGCTTGACATCAGGATAAGTCGTGATTTCATGTTAGATGATTCTTAGTCTATGCCTAGCATTTCCTCGTAAGACCAGGCAAAGACGTTGTAGAATTCTTTAAATAAATCTGTGTATATTTGAATCTCCTCAGGGGATCCGTCCGCTCCGACGAATATATTCTCCACGATGCCAAGGGTTCTAAATATGTCAATAGGTATCATTTCGACTATTGTTTCCATATTTCCTTTAGTGTAAACTATGTGTGTTTCCAAAGGATTTATAGGACAATCTTTATCTCCATTCATAATCAAAGTGAAATATACTGCTTCAATTCATCTTAACTCTGGGAGGAATTAAGATCTATGATGAAGATCATCCTAGGGTATGTCCGAACTATTCATTTCCTCAATAATCGCTTCATCTCAAGGCAAGACTAAGTCTAAAGAATCTGTATCAGCAAGGGAACCTTGAGCCCAAATAGGTTCGAGCACTAGATCTAACTCTTGTGCTGGAGTTGGATCGGGGTTGGCAGAAGCTCATTGAATGATAAAGTATGCTACATATTCCACAGAAAAAGGCATGGCCATGCCATGGTGCTTTGTCCCTTCCATCATAGTGGATGGGGAAGGAAGGGTCCATGGATCGTGAAAGTATGTCATGCGAAACGACGAGATTTGAAAATTTTCAGCCTAAGGCTGGTTGGGGACAGCCATCATATAATGGACATTGCTGGTCGGAGGTAGGTAATCGAAAGTATCCATCAATTATGGGCACAAACCAACCCATACATTGACGATGCCAAGCTGGGGGTTATCAATCATCAGGACCGTGGAGACTCCTGATGAAGGGTCATGACGAGAGAAGGATAACTGATCAATGGTCACAATCCGATCCTCGTGAGGAAACAACAAGACTCGAAACATTGTCGCAACCACTGCTTGCATAGCGTAGGTCCAACTCCTTAATAAAAAAATATTGTATTCGAGGGACGCATCAACCACTTCAACTTCGAAACACACAGTTTTTCCCCCTAACTGCACAGGGAAAGAGGGGATGATCCCATGTGGTTGGAAAGAATGACCGTCAAAATATGTAAGTAGAGTAGGTGACATATACAAAACGAGTTGGCCGATGGCCTTCCAACATGCCAAATACATCACGCATGTCGAGGCACCCTCATCCACCACTGTACAGAAAATATTATGGGTAAAATTTTTCATGGTATAATCCACTACTATCTGAAAAGCAATGTGGTAAGGAACAAGAGGTTTTAAGTCAGAGGTATCAAGCATGATCATTCCCGGGTTACAAGTCTCGGTAGAGCCTAAGGCAACTAACAAGGCCTTTCTCTGGGAAGGGAAACTCTGGAGGACTTCCAAAGTAGACATCGCACAAGGGGTTTGTGATAAATCCTCCACCACAGAGTAGTTCTGGGCGGCCCTTGCATTTGGGTTCTAAGAATCTTTCTTGAACGCACATTTTGGGATGTGTGTCATTGTTTCACCCAACATCTTCTCAATCTAAAGAGGAAGAGATGGGTTTTCGATTTCTTTACCCTTCTCAGAGGTTCCTGGATTTCCGTAATCATGTGCTCTAGTTGTTATATAGGAATCACCTTTCATCATATACACATTTGCGGATGAAGGATTACTTGAAGACAGAGGGGGTCCTTGACTGCCCCCTTCCTCACTTGAGGAGACTTGAGTTAGATTTTTCCCATGTGGGAACGGGTTCGTTAACACGACATGTTGTTGTTGTGCCAATAAATTATGGGCCTCCACAAGCTGAGGGCACTGATGGATCGGGTGGTCTTCCTTGCAAAGATTACAAGAATACTTTGACTTCTTCTTTTCAGTGTCACCCCTGCCAGCAATATTGGTGGGTTTCTTATTCCCCTTACCCTTTTTCCGTTGTTTCTTTTTTCCATCAGGTTGCTGGGTGGCCTTTGGGTTTGTCATTTTCACACTGTGTACATCGGACTTTTGGGTAGGGGGAGTAACTGAACCAGTGGTTTGGTTGGCCGTTGTTTGTTGTATCGACAATTGTTGCAATTGATTTGACAATGGATAAGTGGGCTTGGTTTGTGATGAACCAATAATTCCATCATCATGTGGTCCAGACCTTTGCCTGGTTTTGTCAAGGATTAACCTTAGTTCATCTAGAAAAATCTCATAGAGTAAACCAGATTGAGAGTAAATTATCTATAGTTGTTGCGCTCTCATTATCGCGTCTTCCTCGGAAAACACTTTGGATGTTGCAACATATTTAGATAACTGGGGTACCAAAGACTTAAGGAAACACTCTAGTAGGAATGTTGGTGGGATTGGCACTTTGATCAAACTCTTCCAGCGTCTCCATTCTCGAATATGATCCGAGATATGGTCCGTTTTTTTTGCACTAAATTGGCCAACAATTCGGTGTCGGCGTCGTATCTCACATGTAATTGGAAATGGTTAAGGAAATCCATTGCTAATTCACTGAAGGAAGAGTATCATGAGCGGTCGATCTCAATGTACCATTTTGTAGTACTCCCTATGAGAGTGCGTTAAAAAAATTGCAACTGAATGGAGTCGTCTCTTAACGAGTTAGACGAGCACCATAAGTGGAAGGTAGTCACGTGATCACCAGGATCTTTGTTAGGCTTGGCCTCAAACTTTGGAATGTCTGAAGGTAACTTGGTCGAAATAGGAGGCCAACTCGGATCGTGATAGATGGGGTCATTTAAGATCCTTGTCAAATCTGGCAAGTGCAGGGTTTCCAGAAACGATAGTTTGGGTTGTGGATTGTAGTTGGGAAAAAAGGAGCGTAGTGTTTGAATGGAACCAGGTTGCCAGGAAAAGTTAGGTTTCTAGCTAGGGCTCTGGTAATAACCATAACCATGACCAGCGTATGGATTGGGAGCTTGTTGAGACATCATCTGTTGGTTCCCGTAATAATACATAAAGGGTTGAGCTCGCGTCGCATTCCAAGGATTCTGGGATGGGTTTCCCCCTACCGATCCAAATGACATAGGCGTTGGGCCTTTCCCAAGGTTCCACTGGGTATGGAAAGGGTTTCCCCTGATCGACATCCCTAACAAGGGGACTAGTCCCTGCCATGGATTCCAAGATCCTTGTGAGGAAGGAATTCCTATGTGTTCCCCCTATGCAGGAATAGTACCCTATACAGGATCTGGTTTTCCATAACTAGGTTCGCCCCCGACCAAAATGGAAGCTGATGAGAAAGCATTGTTACCAAACACGCTGAACAAATGGAAAGGTGTCGAACCAACCAACATATTATAAGGAGGGGGTGCTTGACTACCTGCTCCAAAAAAGTTTATGTTAGGCCTAGCGGAGTGTTGAGGAACACCACTGAGTGAGGGGGATGAAGGGGGTATATGACCCCTTCCATAAGGGAAAGTGATAAAGGCTATGGAAGTGCCACCAATAGATCCTTGCAGAGGAGCATTGGAACTCCCTGCCCCCAGACCCAAAGTTTGTAGAGTGGAGGAGGAAAGTACAGTACTCGTACTGAAGCCAGACATCCCGTATGAGAAAGGAGAGTCTGTCATTTTCTAAGGAAATGGAGCAGTGATCACCACCATAGGTGGAATTAGACCTCTTCCCTAGGTAGAAGAATTCGATACCATGGTGGTACGGACCAACGATGGCTGGTTAGGAGGTGGAACACCCCCAGTAGTGACAGTCATGAAAGAAATATTAGTATTCCCTAAAGAAGTGGCAGCATTTTCTTCCATTGTTGTTGGTGACACTATCATATGCTCGTAAGGTAGAACCTGTACGACAATGGGCACTGATAGATCAGTGATGGGAGGGTTGTAAGGACCAAGAGCCTTTTCTCTGAGGTCAGAAATGATTGGTTCCTCCAGAATTGAAAGTTCTTCTCTCGAAGATGAGTTGGGCACATTTTCCTATAACCTGGTTGTCTCAAAAGACCCTTGTTGGTCTAATTTTCTCCTTAGCGATGGTAGGGGGGTTTGAGGTCAACCAGTGGCAGGCCTAGAAGCCTTCGCGGAAAAACATACACTACAAAACATAAAGTCTAGTTGATTTTAATTAATCGTTAATTTTTGGGCTTGTAGTGAGTAAAAGGTTATGAAAGTGAAACTAGTGATGTTTTGAGAGACAAAAGACAATATAAATAGCAAGATGGAAACAAAATAACTTCTTCTTGACAAATTCAGGTTTTCTCTTTTTAAATTTTTTTAAACCAACTTTTCAAACTTTTTCTTTCTAGGATCTTTTAACTGAAAAATCAAACAAGCTTTTGCTCGACTATGAGCTACTTATTTTCCTAAGTCAATCAGCCAAGAACTTATGAAAATGATATTTTTCCTATTGATTAATGCAAACAACCAACTCTTTAACCAAACCAAGAAGTAAAAAATTTCAACATGCTTCAAAATACTAGAATTGAAAAATGGATTCCTTTTCTTTCTTATAAAGCAAGAAAAATAATAAAGTGAAGACAAAATAGAAACCAAAAATCACTTATGGCCCTACTGCGGATCACAGGGAGTCACTTGACCAAAACCTCAAAAAGGTTGATCTCAAAAAGACTCACATATTTGTCTAAGACTCTACTACAGAAAATTCAAGAAATCTGTTTGATGAAAAGAAAACTATGATATTGTCAAACCTAGGATACCAACTGTAATCACAGAGACCAGCGAAGAGACCAAAAAGACCCCTAAAAAGATTAGATTCTGACAGGTAAGAGGATGACTTCCTCTCTCTATCAAAATATCTCCCCAACATAGATACACGACTGTCACCACAATAGCTAGCGTATATACGCGTGTTGTCCAAAGGCAGAGTGCGTATGAATGCATGCAGAACTACTGTAGGGAACATATAGCTATGTAAATGCTCAAAACAGTGAAAAACACAATCCATCATAGGCAAGGAGGCCTTGTACTAAAACCTAGAGTCCCTAAGAGACAGAGAAAATAACTTTGGCAAAGAGAATGCAAGGAAAATTTTGATCAAACAAAGCTAATATGAGGCTATTCCTATGCCATAGACTGCAACACAGAGACTATGACCAAATCAGGGAAACCCCTAAGAAGGATCACTCCTGACAGGGAAAAAGGATGACTGCCTCTAAAAAAAAAAATATGGACTTAAGAACGCAACTGACACTTCAGTAGCCCAACGTATATACGTGGGTTGTCTAAAGGTAGGGCACGTGTATACGCAGGCAGGGATTCTGTAGGTCGTGTATACCTATGTAAATTCTCGGGATGAAGATTAAACAGTCAAACAATCATGCAAGGAGTACTGGTATGGAAAACCAGAATCCCTACAAGCTTAGACTCTTGCAAAAACTCGAGAAAAAGGTAATAAACCAATTCTAAAATACCCAAAAAGTATCCCCAGAAAACTCTATAGATTGCCTAGTATGGTCGCCAATTCTTGTTGTGGGTGGGAAATCCCTCCTATGGACTAGCATTAAGGGTTTTATCATGCATACATAAATGACCTAAAGTCTCCTACTTTTTACCAACATCCCAATCATAAATCCCATTACTCATATGCAAATACAAGGCTAAAGAGATCCAGTTACTGTACCTTAGTTTAATTGAGAATCTCATATGGCGGGACGGGAAAAGTACTTCTTTTATTGATCTCACAAAATTAACCTTACAATGGTGAGATTGACCACTTCTCCTCGAATCTAGTCCTAGGATCCTCTTCAACTATGCTCCAACTACTTTTGTATATGCTTCTCTTCACAAAATAGTTGCAAAAGGTTGGGGAAAGGGGAATACTAAATTGGGTATAGTTTCTTTGCTATGATTTTCCTCCTTCCAAATGGGACCCCTACCCCTTCTTTTATAGGCTAGAAAGGGCTAGGTATTTGGTGGAGTGACCAACTATGGTCGGTCAGTCGGTTAGTTAACTTACCCAAAACTGTGTGTTTCATCTGCAACTTTTCATTTTTCATTCTTTTTAGGTATACGCAGGCTGTAGTGGGTCAGCCAGCGTACACATGCGTGCAGTAGTGGAGCAGGGCGCGTATGTCTTCAAAAAGAGTATATTTTAAGAAGTTGTTCGATAGTGGATTGGCAAAGAAGGAAAATGTGATGGCCTGATGCCAGGTAAGCATGTCTGGTGCAATTTAGGGTTATAACACTCCTTGTTGTCCTCCTCGAACTCCTTCTCACATAATTGTTCTTCATTAAATGTGCAGAATCCATCGAATGTTGATGCCTTGTTCGTTGTTGGAGGAGTAATTAAGTCCTCGACTGATGTCAAGATCTCTTCTTTGTGAGAAGAGGAGATCCCGACCTTTGCAAGGATCTGAGTGAGTTGTTCCAAGATTAAACTCATTGTTAAACCATATTGAAAAAGGATATTCTTATATCACCCCAAAAATTATTTATCATCAAAGATTTGAATTTTAAAACTAAGGAATTAAAACTATTTGTAAAAATAAAGCACACCAAACTTCAAATCCTTGCATTACTGGGACCTGCTGTCACCAGGTTATCGGTTCACACAAGTTATCTCATCATAAATAAAAACTAAATTTGCATAAATCAAAACACACTTTTGCAAAAACTAAGGAGAAACACACTTCTGCATAAAAGGGAGAGGACAACCTAACTTTGGAGCAACCCCACTAAAGTGGATGTGTGGGCTCTTCCCTCATGTCTTACCATCTTCTCTCCACCCTTAGGTTGTCCATAAAACAAATCCAAAATCATTAAATCAATCTAATTCAAATGCTACCTATTACCATTTACAACTCCCCGACAACGACGCCAAAATGTTGGTGTAAATATATGTTTAGTATATTTCATTCATTTATATGTCAATCCTGGATTCGTAATCAATAGATTTAATGCAATATACGTGCCAACAATAGGTATTTTATCTACGTCTGATGAGTATAGCATAAATAAGAGACATTCAAAACTCAACACTTTGTTTTCACACTTCAAAGATAACACTCTCACATTTCAAAATTCAGAAAGAAAAAATCATAAACAAGTGTATGATCTAAAGTTCTTTCTCAGGTGATGGACCTGTTCATTGCTGGCTCATGAAAGGAAAAGATGAACTTTGATTCTATCTCTTGGATCAACTAAACTAACAACAATTAGCACTTTGCGCATTCACAACAATACATTATAGGTGCATGTAGGGTGAGAGATGGAGGTCTTGATTGTGCATGTGTTATCAAGGTGTAACCTAATAAATTCTGGAAAATAAAGCTAAGTGTAGTGGGATGCTCCATTAAATCTCATGTATGGTGAAATATGGAGATCGAATTGTTCCTGCATTGCCACACTTTGCAACAAATTCTAATAGTGAAATCAAAACAAAATAACATGAAATCAAAATAACAGGGACATGAAATGAAAATCTTGTTGGATTACTGAGAGGGGGGTTGAATCGGTAATAGTATAATTATAATCTTTTTTCTCCAAATAATCCAAGTGTTATATCAATGTAGAATTATTATCCAATAATGAGAAATAAGAAATGAACAATCACACATATACAGAGTACACTAGTGTTTTACGTGGAAACCCAAATCAAAAGAAAACCACTGAATGATTTATCTTATATGTCTTGAAGAATTACATTCATTGGAAGCACCAAATTCCTTTGTTTTCCAGCTGCAACTGGAAGGAGGGTCCAACCTCCTAGTTTCTAAGGCTACAACCTGAGGGAAGCTCAAACTCCCCAATTCTCTGGCTACAACTAGAAGGAAGCTACAACCCCTGTGTTCTCCGGCTACAACCGGAAGGTGGTTACAACCACCTGTCCTTGACCCGTCCAACCACCCTAAAGTAAAAGTAGAATGATGAAACCACTGTCACACTATAACTGTGAGATATACCGCTGTAAACATGTAGCAATAACCCTGAACCATGCATCAACCTATACCATAAACAAGTGCATCCACCATGCACCAACCTGAACCAAACAATATGTAATCAACCTGTACCATAAACAAGTGAAACCAACCATGTACCAAGTATGTACCAATAATGTGTCAAGTACTCATCAGCTATGACTCATCAATATGTACCAACATCATCAACTATACACCTCATGTATGTGCCAACTCATCAACTACTTGTCTCAAGCATGTACCCAAATTGTAACTCAACCAAAAGCCCTCATCAATTTCATCATCCAAATATGATTTGTAACTCTGTAATAGACCTATTTTATATGATCACATCCCTGCAAACCTTCCTTAACTTTAACAACAAGAGACTAGCATTTTCATCAAACATTTCTTTAGTCTCGCGGGACTAGTTTTGGATTAATCAACAACCCTTACTTGAAATAATCATAAATTTGTACCTGTAATGAATAAATATCTGAACCTGATATACAATGTTCTTCAATGTTTTTTATGCAATTCCTCTAGGTGTCACTACTTGGAACCTCTCATAAAAGGAGTAATGGAAAAAATGGTGACCTTGTAGAGTGTTATCACTGAAATTTCGTTAGCACATGGTTACAAGAACTCAGCATCGTCAAACAACAATGAAGTCATTCATGGCTAATGAATTAATCTCACAGCATTCAAAAAGGGCAAAAACTATACAAAGTAGTAAAAAATTGAAGCGCACCTTGCAGGCATTGGGCGCGCGCACGCATGCACGTAACAGGAATGTGAATAGCGTGCACAGGCGCACGATGCGCGGATGATAGCTCAAAATTCCGCACACCTGCTAAATGGTGCATTTATTTAAATGGTCGGCCTCCCAACCACTTATGGATCAGCTCCCAAGCCGATTTGACCCTCAAATCTGATCCAGATTATTTTCGGCATAAAATGAGAGCGGAGATATAATA
>SNQJ01S0165950.1:467-13755 GCA_010110895.2 Picea sitchensis | reverse complement strand
GGGGGGGGGGGGGGGTCCGGAATGGAATTTTACTCTGGCGGGCCCCCTATCTATATGTGACATGAATCTATTGGTCCCGAATCCCACCACCTATTACTGTCTAACATACCTCATCACCTCGTGACATCATTATCCACCTTTTATGTAAGAGTCACATTCCGTAACTCCGTCAATCCTTCTCCCTCGTTCACCCATGGCAAGTCCCTTCACCATGGTCTTTTCCCCCAATCGATAACTACCACATCACTCATCTGTATGTTTCATTCATTGTCACCTGCCATCTCACGTTCTTAATGATCCGTTGGCCATTTATTACTAGCTAACTTATCCATTAACCAGCTGACCTGTCTCCCGCGCCCAACAGATACCCATTTACTCAAAACTACCCTCACCCTTCATTCCTTCACCATTTATCCACTCATCGCACTAGAGAATTTACCCCATTTTCCTCTCCGTTACAGTTAGTCGCCCACATCTATAGTCATCCCCACTAACTTTTGTTTTATTTGTAGGTATTGTTACAGTAATGGCGCCAAAGTCAAAACGAACAGAAGGTGAGGAGAATCCATTTCTCCCGCCTCCTGTCGACCTCGACAGGATTCCTCTGGACGACAAAGACTACTTAATTGCAGACACAAAATGTGATTTCGAATTCGCAGACCTACATTCATGGCTTAAAGAAGTCTTCCTGGACCAGAGTGACGGAATTGGACTTTGGGATTCCAACCTACCCTTGTATCTTTTCCCCCAGATTCACCACTTCCCAGAATTCGCCCTCAAGTGCCAAGCCCACTATATCCCCGAGCAAAGAGCCATTTTGTCCTCGTCTGGGGAAATTCTTTTCCTCATCATGCCAGAAACCATCGACCAAATGATGCAAATATCCCGAGCTGACTCCGCCTCACCTTTTAACCTTGAGATCGTAACAGAGCTATACCAGAAGCTGTCGTTTCCTCAAAGAGATTATATTTTTGAGATTTTTCTTCCACAATCTGCTCAACTCCCCACTACAAACCCCCCTTATCCTTCCTACCTATTCTCAATAAAAGGAAACTAGGTTATCACGTCGCTATGCGCCTTGCTTGGTTATTTTTCAGATCAATGGGTAGATGAACCCATTTTGGGATTTATTTCTATTTTCTCCACCAATGAGAAACCCAATACACAGTTCAACTTCAACACATTCCCGATGGACAACATTCACGAGAAATTCATAAATTTCACCACAGAAGGCATGTTTCGGTATTCTTCAATACTGGCATACCTGTTCGTTTTCTTCCAAGCGGACAAATTTTCTTTTTCTATGCAGAAGATGGATGAAGATGGTAGACCTCAGGTAGTAACAACATGGAATTCTCTGCTCAGACATAACTCCATGGAATTCAGTTTCAAGCAGTTCATCAAGCAGTTCTACCATCTAGTGGTGAGTATGCTCAGCGGCAAACCTGAACCCAGAATTAATGACGATGTTCGGAGGATCCTACATCTCTCGGACCATACAAAGACTGGTGATTGGTACCTATACCAAAATCACACTGACATCAGAGTCTATGGGTGCAAGTTGGCCCCATATAAACTACCCAAGTACTTACATGTCAGAATTTTTTCCCTGGAATACATAAGGCAGATGATAAACTCGGATGATATACATTTTGTGTCTTTGAAGAAGAAGCAACAACTCAGAATCAAAGGGCAGATTGGGTCTTTCATCTGCAACTCTCCACGTTGGCACATGCTTCCACTACTACCTCCAGGTTACAAGTGTCTCTGAATAACGTCCAGACGCAGTTGAAGTTGGAGAAAATATCATCCTTTGCCAAGGATAACATGATTAAGACGTTGGAGGAACTGGTCCTCAAGATCGGGTATGATCCCTTGAATGTGAAGGCAGTCGAGGAGATGATCAAGAAGAAAAATGCTGACATAACATCTTTGAGGAAACAATTGAAGCTGCCACCAAGATCAAGCCTATATAGAAGAAAGGTCTTCCTGGTTTGAAGGTGATAAATGACAAATTGATGACGCTCCCCGATTACAAAAAGAGACTAGCCGATGTGGCTAAGGATAGTTCAAAATTTTCAGGAATTCAAGGCAGTATCATTGGCAAGGCATTCCTAGATGCACTACAGTTGGACATCAGCATACAGCATGAGATCCGGTACATCTTCATCATCAAGCCTACTTTTGCCAAGTACACAGAGATGGATGAAGTCTACCGAAGGTTACTCAAAGTCAACATTCCCATTCATCTTCGATGGGAAGAGCTTTGCAACCTGATCGAGTAGTCGTTGAGCTGTCCCAGCCCAGTCAGCTATCTAGTCAGACGAGGTCATGCAGAGGCCTCACCAACGGTTCACCCAGAAAACAACATGAAATTTCGACACATCATCAAACAGTTTCCTAGATTTTTGTAATTTGTTAAGTTAGTTAAGCTAAAAATAGATCTACCACGTCTTGATCTTTAATGACAGGATCGTTTGTAATTTTGGGTTATAAATACTTCACTTTTCGAAGTATTGAGGGTTGTTCTTTACGCCCTACGAGTTATCAGACTGCAATATTTTTCAAGAGATCTTCCATTAATACAAAGAGGCATTTTCACAGGATTCTTGCGTGTACTCATTGGTGATGTTTTCCTTTCTAAGTTAAATGTTATTCTCGCTTAGTTATCGCACTGTTTTCTAAATCTAATCTTTGAAAGTAAGGAACTTTGCATGATTTATCTTTGTCTACCATGTTTCTGACTTTAAAAGATTTTAGTGTTTCATCTTTTGATTTTACGATAAAGAATTTCTTAACTACTTCTTTGTTGTAATTGACATTCTCACCTTTTCTGCTATTCCTCATTTATGCTGCTAAAATAATCCAGCGATTACATTATCTCGCCCTGTGAAAGGTTTCTTTGTTTTCTGGTTAGATTTCAGTTCATGATACAGACCCCATAGCCCAATGGATGTGTAAATCTCTCTCATCCAACCCAACGAAAACGACAACAAACAAAACACACATATTTTATTTACCTAGCCTAATATTTTAAATTTGAAACATATCTAAGTCATAGAGAGAGATCCCTCTCTGAAGTTGGTAGGGATAGATCCCAGCTTCGAAGTGGTTGGATAAAGTTACCTCCCGTAGATTTCTTCTTTTCTGACAACCTCTAGGAAATTTACAGAGCGTTAACAGATTTAACCATGACAAGACACCATATGAGTTGTGGTTTGGCAGACGAACATAAGTAAAACACTTTAGAGTCTTTGGGAGCAAATGTGGTATAAAAATAAATGATGATAATATAGGAAATTTTGATTCTAGATCAGATGAAGGCATATTTATTGGTTACTCGTCCAATAAAAAAGCTTATAGATGTTATAATCTGAGGCTACACAAAATTATGGAAAGTGAAAATGTAAAGGTGGATGATCTAACATCAAGAAGAATCAAATCTCAAGACAATTCACAAGTTGATTAAAGAAGAAGAGATGATGATGATGATGATGAAGAACTTGAAGAAATACAAGAAGAATATTCTCAAAGTGAAGAAGAAAATGAAGAGGAAGCATCACCAAGACAAGAGTAAAAAGCATCATCAAGAAGAGTACAAAGAGATCATCCTGAAAATCAAATCATAGGAAGCAAAAGTGTTGGAGATGAAACAAGAAGAAGGATAACATATGAATCATAACAAGCAATGTTGTCCCTGGTAGAACCCAAAACATTTGTAGAAGCCAGTAAAGATGAATATTGGATAAAATCGATGAATAAAGAGCTTGATCAAATAGAGAAGAATCAGACCTGGGAACCTGTCCCAAGAACTAAAGACAAAAATGTGGTAGGAACCAAGTGGATTTAAAAAAATGAAGTTAATGAAGATGGTCAAATTACACTGAATAAAAAAATATTAGTGTGCAAAGGATATGCACAAGTAGAAGGGATTGACTTTGAGGAAACATTTTCCCTAGTAGCTAGATTAGAAGCTATCATAATTTTCTTGGAATTTGCATGTTTTAAAAAATTCAAAATATATCAAAATGATGTCAAATTAACATTCTTAAATGGAAATATAGAGGAACAATTTTATATAGAAAAACCTGGAGGATTTGTATTATCAAAAAATAAATACTATGTCTGCAAATTAAAGAAACCATTTTATGGTATCAAACAAGCTCCCATGGCATGGTTTTCAAGACCTAATAATCATCTACAACAACAAGGTTACAAAAGAGGAGCTACTGACAACAACATTTACATTAAAATTGAAAATAAGAATATGATTATTGTTGTAGTATATGTGGATGAATAATCTTTGTAAGTAATCCAAATCTTCTAAGCAAACAATTTTCTACAGAAATGCAAAAAGAATTTGAGATGTCAATTCTTGGTGAACTGACATTCTTCCTAGGGTTACAAGTTTCACAATCAGATGAAGACATATTCATATCTTAGACCAAATACATCAAGGAAATGTTGAAGAAATTTCAAATGGAAGATTGTAAACCTATGAGCACTCCTATGATTACAGGACACAAACTAAGAAAAAATGATGAATCACTAGAAGTGGACCAAACCATGTATATATCAATGATTGGTAGCCTATTATATGCAATATAAACAAGACCAGACACCATGCAAGTTGTAGGATTATTGGTCATATTTCTATATGCACCTAAAGAGACACATATAAAGGAAGTTAAAAGTATTTTTAGATATCTCAAAGGCACCTTGAATTTTGGATTATGGTATCCAAAAACATAATACTTCACATTAACTGCATATACTGATGCAGACTGGGATGGAAGTGTGGATGGAAGAAAGAGCACTATTGGAGGAGCATTCTTCCTAGAAAAATGTCTTGTGTCATGGCTAAGTAAAAATAAACCCTCCATATCACTATCTACAACAGAAGATGAATATATTGTTGTTGTCTCCTACTTCACTCAAGTAATTTGGATGAAACAAACTTTGGAAGACTTACAAATAAAGTATGATCATCCAATTCTTATTAACTGTGACAATACCAGTGCCATAAACCTTTTTAAGAATCTTGTCGTGCACTAAAAAACCAAGCATATCCCAATCAAATTTCATTTTAAGGGAACATGTTTCTCAAAAAGTTGTTAAAGTGGAATATGTGGATACTAAAGAACATATTGCATATATATTCACAAAACCTTTACCTAGGAGTACTTTTGAATACCTTAGATAGAAATTGGGGGTAATCTCCATATCTAATTGAATTGTACAGGTTTTATCAAAGGAGGATTACATGGACATGGGCAACATAACCTCAGAGGGAGAAGAGAAATATCCCTTCCACCATTACTGTAAAAGGGGGAGAATAAACAGTAAAAACTCAATTAAAATAAAGTGTTTTTACTTTGTTTCCATCAATGCCAAAGGGGGAGAATGATGGACATGATGTTATGGTGTTGGCATTGATGTCAAACAGGGATATGATGTCGGCATTGACATTGATGCAAAGAGGTAAATATTATGGTAATCATCATCAAAATTGTGCATATGATATTGTCAAACACATGCATTGTCTAAACAATGAATACTTATGGATACTAATTTTTTCCTATCTAAATGAAAAGGGGAAATATCAAAATCTGGTGCTCAATAAAATGTGTAAAATGATTTGGTATGAGAGTCTCTAGTAGACATCTTGATCTTTGACTTGGATAAACTTCAACTTACATTGCCTCCGACACCGACTTGGATAACTTCGACTTGCATTTCCTTCGACTTCGACTTGGATAGCTTTGAATTGCATTTCCTTCGACTTCAACTTGGATAACTTTCATTTGCATTTCCTTTGACTTCGACTTGGACAAATTCGACTTGCATTACCTCCAACTTCAAATTGGATAAATTCAACTTGCATTGCCTTCGACTTTGAATTGACAACTTTGACTTGCATTTCTTGACTCTTGGTCGACTCGACTTTGGTCGACATACTTTTCCTCGAACCGACTTGCATTTTGGCCGACTCCTTTTTCCCATTCCGACTTTTGGGTGGTCGAATATATTTTATTTTCTGACTCAACTTGTGGCTTGAGTGGTCAATAATTTCTTGTTATACAAACAATGCTCATTTTTCCCATTCCAACTTCCAGGTAGTTGAGTCTATTTTATTTTTCGACTCGACTTGTTGCTTGAGTGGTCGAGAATCTCCCATCATACAAACAACCAGAGTTATAATTTTTTTAAATAGATAATTCTATGTTGGCGAGATGGATAGGTTATAAGCCTCATGTTTATGGATCATACATATTGATCTTCAATGATCCAACAAATATAGTATGCCTCGAGTAACTATAGAGGAACATTTATTGGATGGTTGAGTGTTGATTGTGGATCTTGATTATCTTCCTGTTTCATAGGTCTTTGTTTTTAGACATGTTTACACCCCATGAAGAGTGTACACCCTATAATACTATACACCCCTCCATGCAGGGGGGTTGCAGGGGGGGTTTTCCCCCACCTACGGGGTTCGGGGGAAAGAGGACCCGCGATGGGGGTTCACGGGTGAAGCCCCCAGAGGAAAAATTGCCTTGTAAATGTATACTGTAATTTCATAGTAAATCTAGACCATTCATTATAAGGTTTCATATCTGACGAAAGAGGTTATGTTAGGTTTTTTTTCCCTTGAAGTCAACCCTCTTTTATGAGGGAAATGTATCACGGCTATGCATCATTGCGAATATTGTATTCTGATGAGAGAGGAGACTGTGAGAGAAAGAAGATGAAGTTACAACGGGTGTGTTGTATGTTGCATCCCTTCATTTTGTTGGATAATAAAAGAAAGGACCTGTAATTTCTCTGGTGGATGTAGCCCACACTGGGTGAACCACATATATCTGTGTATTTATTGTATTGTGTATCTTTTGTGTTTTATTTCCACATTTTTCTTATTGTATTGATTTGTGATCCTATTTTTATAACAATTGGTATCAAAGTGAAAGGTAACTCACAGGAAAAGAGGGTTCCTGGTTCGAGTTGGAGCAACGACATAATATGGAAAGTTTAGGGTCGATAAATTTAACAACCAAAACTACCAACTATGGAAGATGCATATGGAATATTATTTATGTCAAAAGGATCTATTCCTACCATTGGCTGGAATAGAAAATAAGTTGAAGGCCATGGAGGATGAAGAATGGCAGGTTCTTAATAGAAAGACAGTAGGAACAATATGACTGAGCCTAGAAGTGTCGATGGCTTTCAATTTTTTGAAAGAAAAGACAAAGAAGGAGTTGATGGATGAATTGGATAAACTGATGAAAAAATCTCGATGTCTGTAAAAGTGGACTTTGATGATGAGGTTAGGGCTCTTCTAATATTGTTCTCATTGCCAAAAAGTTAGAACAACTTTGTCATGGCTGTAAGTAACTCTATCTCTAGTTCAAACACTTTAAAATTTTATGATGTTGTTGGTGTTAACCTTAGTGAGGAAATGCGATGGAAAAGAATAGGTGAGACATCAAGCAATGCGATAAACATGGAGAACAGAGGAAGAAAAAATGATAGAGGAAATGACTCAGGGAACCACAAGAATTCTAGGAAGAGTAGATCCAAATCCAGACTGGGAAAGATAGATTGTTGGAATTGTGGGAAGAAAGGACATCTGAAGAAATATTGCAGAGCTCCAAAGAAACAAAGAGATGGAAAGCAGGAGAAAAATCAGGAAGCAAATGTAACATGTGATGTGTTACAAGATGCTTTGATTATTTATGTAGATAATATTTTTGAGTCTTGGGTAGTAGATTCAGGGGATTCATTTCATGCCACATCCCATAGGAATTTTTTTCTAGATTATGTTCAAGGTGATTTTGGACAGGTTCATTTGGGTGATGATGCGCCATGCAAAATTGTTGGAATGGGAAAGGTAAAAATAAAGAAAATGAATGGAAACCAATGGTTTTTGAAAGAGGTAAGACATGTTCTAGATATAAGGAAAAATCTAATTTCAATAGGGAAGTTGGAAAGTGAAGGTTGTATATCTATATTTACAGATAAGGTGTGGAAGGTCACTAAAGGATCATTGGTGATAGAAAAATTAGAGAAGGTAGGTACATTGTATTTATGTACTGGTAATACTGACTCTTCTATATCTTTAGATTATACAGGAGTGGATACAACACTGTGGAATCATAGGATTGGACACATGAGTGAGAAGGGGATGCATATACTTCACAAAATAAATTTGTTGCTAGATTTTCAACAAATTGATTTAGATTTCTGTGAGCATTTTGTTTATGGAAAACATAAGAGAGTCAGATTTATCAGTTCGGAAAAGAAAAGAAGAGTGAAAGGTTAGATCTTATGCATACAGATGTATGGGGACCAACTCAGGTATCATCTCTTGGTGGCTCTCATTATTATGTTACTTTTATTGATGATGAAACTAAAAACATTTGGGTTTATTGCATTCGAAAAAAATCTGATATTTTTGATACCTTTAAGAAATAGAAAGCTTTGGTTGAGAATGAGACAGGAAAAAGGTTGAAGTGTCTCAGATCATACAATGGAGGTGAATATTGAAGCAATGAGTTTGATGATTACTATTCATACCATGGGATTAGTAGAGAGAAGGCAATTCTAGGAACACCACAAGAAAATGTTGTGTCAGAAAGGATGAGCAAGACAATCATGGAGCATGAAAGGAGTATGATATCTCATGTTGGGTTGCCCGTATAGTTATGGGTAGATGTTGTAGAAACTGCAGTTTACTTAATAAACATAGGACCTTCAAGATATTTGAATGGTGGAATTCCAGATGAGGCATGGACAGGTAAAAAGGTAAACTATTATTTTTTGAAGACTTTTGGTTGTGAAGAATTTGTCCATATTGATAAAGAAAATAGAACAAAGCTTGAGGAAAAATCCAAGAAGTGTACCTTTATTGGATACAGTGTTAATGATTTTAGTTATCGCTTATGTGATTATGAAAATCACAAAATCATTAGGAGTAGATATGTCATATTCAATGATAATGTCATGTACAAAGATCAGTTGCATGGAAAGAAATAGGAAAAAGAAAAACCAGAATACACAGTGCTTCATGAGATGACTGAAAAAGAAATTCCAAAGGTACCAGAAAATCAAAATGTACAACAACAAGAGAAACATGTACCTAAAAATCCTACAAGTGTTGTTAGAATATATACCATGTTAAGACCCATTGAACGATACTCTCCTTCATTGTATTATTTATTGTTGACTAATTGTTAAGAACCAAAGACCTGAATACAAAATATCACAATAGATCCAAAGATATCTTAACACAATCACCTCACAGGATATATGAAACCATATAGAAAACCACCACTTTATTATATCAAACCCTTAGGGTAGGGAAACACCATACAATGGATCCTATTATGGAAGGGATCCTCTCTCGTTCACTTGCCTCTTCGAGGGGGCTTCCTCCTAATGAGCTACCGCTCCAAATACAATATTTCTCTTCATGTCCCATTACATTGCGTGAACCCATTTATATAGTGCTACCATCACCTAAAAACATTATAGAGGAGGAATCTTCTAGAAGTAGAACCTTCTAAGAAGTCCTCTTAAATTTATTATATCTAACTACCCATTTATTATATCTAACTACCATAGTGGGCCTTATTCTACCCATTTATTATATCTAACTACCATAGTGGGCCTTTATTTAATAACACATATGGAACCACCTTACATTGAATGGCCTCCACTATTATCACCATGGCCCCTCCACCTCCCTTAATTACCTCCCTCTGGGCCTCCCCACTACCTCTCTAGCTACCTTACATTCCATCCCCCTTATGAAAGCGTTGTCCCCAACGCTTGATGTACAACCATATACTAGGGTCCCATGGATAAGTGTGGACCATAGTGTTGAAGTAGACTACGGAACCAATGTCCTATTGAGAAATGGAAGCCATCATTCTGAAGTAGTCCAACTGCCATTGTAAACTAGGGTCCCATGTCCAATTGCTCATGTGAACCCCACACGGAAGATATCGACACCCAATAACCAAATGAAAATGATGCTCTCAATATATTGACACCTATCATGTGGATCCAAATAAGAATATCCATCCACATAGTGGGAGAGGATCAAAACTGAATCCGGAAGGAATAATACCATTGTAGAATATGCAGGTTGGATGTTGGTAATTATAACTAGCTCCTGATGTGGGACATTGATGTTCTCTACAGAAGGTGGACTAGAGTCATCAAATAAAATATGGAAGTGGTTGTCATCCTAGAAATGACAACTATCCATATACCAATCATCGCAATCGACCTCCAAATCATACCAAGCATATATTTCTTGATTATATTCATCCTGGTGTCCACCATAAGAAATATCTCCTGCATGTTGTCCAATGAATCTTGAATACTATGAAAACTATCATTGAGGTCGTTTGTGAGGCCATCTACAAAGTCATCCAATGTGCCACACAATGTGTCATACAATTGGGATTTGAATGCTTCAGTAATTTGTAGAATTGCTTTGAGGGTTTGAGATGAAATAACCATCTGACCACCCTATGAAAATTTATGAACTCTGCAGTCCCGTCGTCGTCACGAAAAAACCCAAAAAATAGAAGAGGACTTCCTTGGTATGATATTAACAAGAAACAAGAAAAATCACAAATTGGCATTATCACAGGGTGAGTACATAGGGAAGGTGTTGGAGAGGTTTAGAATGTAGAATGCAAAACCAATTAGTACACATTTGGACAACAATTTCAAATTAACTAAGGAAATGTGTCCCAAGACACAGGAGGAGATATAATACATGTCCAGGATCCCTTATTCATCAACAGTTGGTAGCTTGATGTATGCGATGGTTTGCACAAGACCAGATATTGCACATGCAGTGGGAGTTGTGAGCAGGTATATGAAAAATCCAAGTAAAGAACATTGGGAGGCAGTAAAGTGGATTCTCAGGTATTTGAGAGGTACTACTACTCATTCATTATGTTTTGGAGGTTCATGCATTGTTCTATAGGGATATGTTGATTCAGATATGGCAAGTGATAAACATAGTAGGAGGATCACCACAAAGTGTGTTTTTACTACAGGTGGAATAATAGTAAGTTGGATTTAGAAACTACAAAAGGTTGTTGCACTTTCAACAATAGATGCAGAGTATGTTGTTGCTATAGAGGATAGTAAAGAAATGATTTGGTTACAAAGGTTTATGGAGGAATTGGAAAAGAAGAAAGAGAATAACAGGTTGTACTGTGAAAGTGAGAGTGACATTCATCTTATAAAGAAATCAACCTTGCATTCAAAGACTAAGAATATACATCTCAGGTACCATTTCATACGATCTGTCTTGGAAGATGAACATTTGAAGTTGGAAAAGATACACACTAGCCAAAATCTTGTAGAAATGTTAACAAAGGGAGTAACCTGGGAGAAGCTGAGTTCCTACTCAGTTTCAGTTGGTCTTCAAGCATGAAGGTGAAGAGGATAAATTTTCCAGGTCCAAGGTGGAGTATAGTCCAGTAGGTACAACATCAGTGGAGTTCTTGTGATTAGTCTCCAAGTGGTATATTGTTGGTTGTGGAGCCTGATTATCTTCTTGTTTCATAGGTCTTTGTTTTCAGTCATTTTTATACCCCATGAAGACTGTACACCCCTTCATGTGGGGGGTTTCCCCTTGTGGGGTCCGGGGGCAAGCGGGCCCCTAGTGGGGGGTCGGGGGCGAAGCCCCCAAAGGAAAAATTTACTTGTAAATGTATATTATAATTTCATACTAAATATGGACCATTTATTATAAGGTCACAAATATGACAATAGAAGTTATGTTAGGGTTTTTTCCCCTAGAAGAAAACCCTCTTTTATGAGGGAAATGTAATGTGGTTATGCGTCATTGTTAATATTGTATTCTAAGAGAGGATACTGTGAGAGAAAGAAGAGGAAGTTATAACGGGTGTGTTGTAGGTTGTATCCCTTCATTTTGCTGGATAATAAAAGGAAGGACATGTTAGTTTCTTTGGTGGACGTAGCCCACATTGGGTGAACCACGTATATCTTTTTCTCTATTGTATTGTGTATATTTTGTGTTTTATTTCCAAATTTTTCTTATTTTATTTCTATGCGATCCTGTTTTTCTAACATTGAAGTCACTTACTCAAATATTTAGGCACCTAGGAAAACGAGCATATTTAGAGAAAGATCGGGAAAAAAAAAAAACACAGGCAGGATTTGTGGAATAATTAGTGTGAGAAAAAAATGCAAAGAATAGTTAAAAGTATGGATATGATTATTAGATCACTAGGATAAACCACATAAATCATAAATTATATGGATCGACAGTGGATAACAAAGATTGAATGTAGATCGTTGGATCAATATGGAAGTGTGAGATCAAAATAAGAAGAGTCAATCCATAACTAAGATAAATTCATAAGAACTAAAAATATAATTAAGATAATTAACACCTCGGAATCAAAGTTTGTTCAAAGAACTATTACCACAATAGTAAACATTTTTTTTTATCACCCAAATATTCCATTAATGTTGAACAACTTACAACAGATTTGAAGTATTTTGAATTAAAGTAAAAAAACTTAATGAAAAAATGTTAGCATTATTATTAATTAAATGAAGAGGTGCATTGGTTCATACAAAGAGACACAATGTTTCAATTTCATATTTGTTGGAATACTATATAAACATAAAAGTATAGTGGAAGGAGAGTGTCTCTATGAACTAATTCAGATTAAAAACATAATCAGAGTCCAAGGAAGAATATGAAGCCAAAAAGAATACACATGAAGTGAGTGTGGAGGGGAGGAGAAAGGGAGGATTGGAGTCCTCTATAGGTTGACGCCTGAAACAGGGAGTTGCATCTTCCTCAAGTTGGTTCTTGAAAACAGAGGATTGGAGTCCTCTACATGTTGGAGCCTGTCACATACCCACTACCTAAATCGGATTTTCCTGGTCTTCTGCTGGACCAGAACCCCTAATTATCCATAGAGGCCCAGCATAAGCTGACTCTTTCTCTCTCCTTCTTCGTTACCATGTGATCACGGGTCATGTTCATGGTTCAATTTGAACGCAGTGCCTATTTGTATTTCACGCCTCGGCGCTACAGTAATGTCTAAACGTTCGACTCTGCAACCGTGAACCCCGACAGTGCTAGCGACCGACCAATGGGGATGAATCCCTATAGGGTTAGCAAATGGCCAATAGGAACAAATCTCAACAGGGGTAGAGAACCACCAGTGAGAACAGGCCCCGTCGTGCGGTTAAGTGGAATACAGGTGGTGAAAAGGGGAACTCG
>SNQJ01S0165949.1:14215-35247 GCA_010110895.2 Picea sitchensis | reverse complement strand
GACCTTGAAGCCCATTGGTTAGGAGGTGCCAATCCATTTGGAAATCTCACTCGCCTTTCAAGAACAAAGTCTCAACTTGGATTATGCTTAATGTCAGTGATACCAATGTTGCATGCACACTTTATGGTAGAGATGAAATGCTTGAGCATGTCTTTTGGAGATTCCCATCTGCCAAATATAATAGAATTTTCAAATGGAAGGATAAATATAGTGTGTTCCTTATATAGCCATTCTAAATGTAAAAGGTGCATCAATGTAATGAGGTCCAAGTTTGGCAATGTTTACCCGATAACCACATAGTACGAATTATAATATGAAACCTAACACATCTAGAGCATGGAAGAAGGAATAAAATTACAATCAATGGGTGAGTGCACGAAGTTGGTGGATGAAAAAGTGGCAAAGGGGTCAACACGAATACACACGTGTTCCTAATTCTATATATTTGGCAAGGCCCAAACCTCCAACGAGCTTGCCATGTAGGTTCGTTGGTAGGAATGCACACGCATTCCTCCTGTGCACTTTTCTTAAGGATCGTGACCGGGTTTTGTGGTCATTTGCACACCATGCCTCACAAATTTCCTACATTGAGAAAGAAAAGAGGACAAGTAAAGAAGAAGCAAAGCCGAGGATCTTGCCACTGTGTTCATCACAACAAAGGTATGGTTGATTTTTTGTCATTTCCTTTCTTGGCTTTTCAAAAATACAAAAAAATTAGGCATAGCTTATGGATGTAAATACAAATGGAATTGAAAACTTATTAACAAGGTTCACTACACACAATTAATAATTGAATGTAAATATGTCAACAATTCACCAATCTTGTATAGGTTTTTTTCAAGTTCATTGTAAAGATAACACATTTTTTCTTTGTTTTACACAAAATTATGTTAATGATTTTATTGGGATAAGATGGCATTTTTTTTTTAATACCTCATAAGTCCACTTATTAAATTTCAATATATATTATAAAAATGGAACCCAGTGAAAATGTAAACCACCTTCCAGCATACCATGGAGAACAAAACCCAAACCCACCACAACCACCCAATCTAAACACTGAAATTGATGAGAGGTTGGCTACATTAATAACACTTGTAGATCATTTAAGGGACACTAGAGAACCAAGAAGAGTGTCCTTGTCTACTTCCTTGGATGTCAATGTGAGGTCCATTGCAATTTCCTACGGGGAATTGACTTCTATTATGAGAATAGGGAAAGAATGTTTGAGTACTACATCACTGGATTGGATAGAAACCATGTCAAAGACTTGGGTATTTCAAAACAACAACTATTGTCTATTTTAGGGATCCTCTAAATGGATAAGAACTATCTATGAACAAAATAATCATTTCTATTGAGTGGTGTATCCATCCAAATATTAGTCAAAACTAGATGGATAGATGGTATATGGTATTTGATAAACCTCCCTACAATAACAGAAAGGTGCCCTTATATTTTTTGAGAAAATTATGGGATGAATTTATTTTGGGTTTGCATGTCAACTACTTTGAAATGGGTGAGTTCCAGGGGGTGGGTATAGGGTATACATTGAACTGATAGCAAGCTAGATGCAATCCCATCCCCCTAGGCGAAGGCCTGACCCCCTTTCCCAACATCCTCCTATTGCAGAGAGCTTGCAGCATGTATAATGAGCTATTTCATCATTGACCCAGAGCCTAGTGCAACATGGAAGCTTTATTGCACTATCTTGACTGGAGATGTCTTTTGATGACATTGATAGAGGGGTCAATGTTTCACCCCACACAATAGAGTTTAGTGAGGAGAGGTCACATGGACATAGAAGCCATCCATGTGAACCTCATAGACGCTCAAGTTGTGGACAAACTTGCTATGGGCCTATGGAGGCCGGTGGACAACATAACTTCATGGAGGAGGTTAGTATTGTTATCATCCAATCTATACTTTCCCAAATCCCAAGGAAAGTGAGGAATATTGGCATAACAATAAGATTTCCTGTCATTGCCACCTCAATAGGATATCCCCACATTTTAGGAGTAGAAGGATATCTACCCCAAGGGAGGCATCCTTGATGAGATAAAGGGTTGGGTAAGCTAAGGATGATATAAAGATACCCCCCTCTCACTGGTCACTCAAATTAGAATGTGTCACAAGGTATAAATCCAAGAGGGATGAAGCGAATGAATATGTCTCAGTGTACCTTCCTGAGAAAAAACAACAGAGCAAATATATGGAAGTTTCAAGTACAAAAAATGATAGTAAATATTTAGAGTACAGTAAACCAAATAAATTTATGCTAGCTGATATAAAATTACAGAAAAATGAAAATGTACAACAACAATAGATATTTTGTAACATCTACAATACAAATGCCTCAAAAATTCTTGAAACAACAATGAAAATATAACATTTATTATGTAGAATGATATTGATTTGTCACAAGCATTTTCTAAGGTGATTAGCTATAAAATAATGTGAATTATGCAGAAAAGTTTTTGCTTTTGGATGGCTATAGAAAATGTTTTGTAACAGAAACAACACAATTAGTTAGTTTAGCTAAGCTAGGTTTAGTATTAGTTAGTGGAAGGTTCAAAGAATAGAGTATGAGAGTTGTTTGGTCACAATCCTTCACAAGAGAATGTAGACAAGTGCCTTTTGGGCTATGGAGTCTTTGATAGCAAAAAATAACTTGGTGAATTTAATGATTATACTTGTCTAAAGATAAATGAGGTGAAACCTTGAAGAATGGAACCTTAAGTCTTTAAGGATCCAAAGCCTCAATGATAAATTTAGCTAGAGAGTAGGCTCTTCTAGGCTCTAGAGAATTTATCCTTCCTTAGACTCTTGAAATATATTTTATGCAACAAGACTCTAGAAAAGGACTTCTAAAGTGCTATCACTTAAGGGCTCTAGAAGCCTTAATCTAAACAAAAGGATCTTAACAATAAGTGGCAAGATCAAGAAGGGAGAAATATCTTATGTTCTTTCTCCTAATGTTTCTTAGCAAGCAATTTCATAATATTTAATATGAATAAGTAAAATTGACCACAAACAAATTTATTTAATGCATAAACATATTTCATCATTTACTTACTTCACCAAGAATAATCCAGCATGAAAAACCCTAGTTTGTGGATATTACCACCAAAATAGCCAAGAAACATCATAAGCAAGCTCCTCCAAGCCTAGTGCATGAGAAAAAGACACCATAAACTCCAAAATAGCACAAATTTCAGCCAAAGTATGTCACTAGGGTGAAAATTTCAGTCCTCCCTCTTCTGAGGGGAGATTCGTGATAAAAATGAATGTAACTTTTTGTTTATTTATACAAAATTTACCCTAAAATTAACTTTAGTTCAAAATTACAGGACCAACCTGATCAATTTTACCTTTTAATTCAATTTTAGAAAAATACAACAATAAAACCCTACTAGGGTGACATCATGCCCTTTCAAAGGTGACATTGAGCTCCAAGGTGGGATGTTTATCCCTGAAAAGTGGAATGTTGGGCCTCCTAGGGCCATACCATGGCATCAAGTGTCAAACGTTGTGCCAAGTGTCATTTCTTTCACCAGAAAATCATCTCGATGAAACCCTAGCCCCCAAATGATGATGTCATGGGCTAGGTGGGTGGTCTATAGGCTTCCCAAGGCCATCATCCAAGAACTAGACCGATCAACCACGATAGTTTTTATTATTTTTAAAATTTGAATAATTGTTATATATGTGTTTATGGTGAATAAAAAGAGAGTATGTTGTATATGTTTTCCCCTTTTATTTATTATTTTTTTAATTTTAATTTTTCTAATCATAATTATTATTGTATAACTTTTTATCTATAAATTTTTAATTTTTTTAAAACATATATAATTAATTATTATTGAACAGCTTTTTATCTATAATTATTATTATTATTTACGTTATGAGTTGAAGTATTTTAAACTTCAATGCTAAATCTCACTTCTCCACAAAATAATATTAACTCATTGAAGGTAAGGACTCGAGAGTGTTGAAAAATGGATTATTATTATTTTTTACGTTATGAATTGAAGTATTTTAAACTTCAATGCTAAATCTCACTTCTCCACAAAATAATATTAACTCATTGAATGTAAGGACCCTGAGAGTGTTGAAAAATGGATTGTAATTGGTTTTTTTACTTAAATTTCTCCAAATTTAGGCATTCTAAATAAGTGGTCATTATTAACCTTTAGCTTATAAGAGATTTGGAAATGTCATCATATGTATTTGGTTTCCTTACTTAAATTCTTAAAATTTAGCTTATAAGAGATTTGGCAATGTATCATATGTATTTGGTTTCCTTACTTAAATTCCTAAAATTTTAGTCTCTAAAAATACATTTTAGATGCATATTATTAACGTAACAAAGTTGGACATTGATTCACCATTGAAGTATTTGAATTTAAAAAAAAATATAATTGTTTTTCAAAATGTGCTTGACACTTTCATTATTGAGGTACTCATTTTATTCTTGTATTCATCCATTAGAGTTGAAAATACCATTCCAACTTTACACATGCATATAAACTTAACATCTCAATGAATATGGAATTTATATTTCCATGCACCCGTTTTGTTTTTTTCATTTATTTCTCTGTCTCTTTCTTCCTTCCTTTCCTCTTATTTTCTTTATTTTCTTTTATTTTTCATTCTCCTTATCTTACACTATATTCGTTTCACAAGCTTACGACATGTCATCTTGCAATTGGATATCAAGACAACTCCTTTAGGTTAAACGACATGTCACTCCATGATCACCTTGAGTTCCAAAGGCCTCCATCCATTGGGTCAGATGTTATAGACTAGAATCAATAGTATCTCACCAAGTGTCTCATTTTTCCAGTTACCTCCAAGGTTAAACCTCCATTGCCTTTTCCTCGATTTCCTTCCACATTGTATATTAGAAATATGATAAATGAACTTGATCTTTGTGAGATGTAAATCCCTTATAGTATCAATGTGATACTCACAAACCTACATCAGTATAGGGTTGTCACATATTCCCTTGTTGACTCTCCAAAAGGATTAACTTTATTCCATAGGAATGATTTCCATTTTTTATCTCCCATAGATCAACAATCCCTATTTACTCGACCTAATCAACCCCTCTTACCATATTAACTAAAATTACATGCTCTTTATCCTGAGATTCTTTCTTAGATGTTGATCATAGATTAAATGACTAGATAGGAATGTTTTGCATGAAAATGGCCTCCCTACCTAGGTGCACCTCTTTATGATCCACTCCAATTGAATGGTGACACATCTCCATCATGTTCCCTTTGCCCCATTTATAAAATGAGAAGCTTCTCCATATTTTGGACCTTTGACATAGATATGGGACCTAATCCTATGACCTAGACCATTGTGGGTGGTAGAATCCCTCCTTACGTAGGGAAGAAGTTTTTAACTTGCATGAACTAGGGAATTCCACATGTACTCTTTCTCCACAGCTATGACACTAGAAAATAATATGTATTCATCTTGGCAATGAATGCTATAAAGATTTTTGTTCTGATCTAGTATCTACTGTTGATTAAGGTTGGTTGTCATTGATGTCAACCCTTGAAGAAAGCCTCGTAGCACAAAGGTTTAGGTAATGGACCCAATCCATTCCATTCCATTTCCGTCCGGACCATTCCATCGTCATCCATCCGCTCCGGCCATTCCATTCCTCCATCCATTTCCATCCATCCTCCGTCCATCCATCCATCCCTCCTCCGTCCATTCCATCCATCCGTCCATCATCCTTCCATCCATCCATTCCATCCATCCATCCTCCATCCATCCATTCCTTCCGGGCCTCCGTCCATCATCCGTCCGTCCATCATCCATCCATCCATCCATTCTCTTCCATTCCATTCCATCCATCCATCCGGCCCATTCCATCCATTCCATCCTTCATCCTTCATCCGTCCATCCTCCATCCATTCCATCCATCCATCCATTCCGTCCGTCCATCGTCCGTCCATTCCATCCATCCATCCATTCCGGTCCATCGGCCATCCATCCTGTCCATTCCATCCGGCTCCATCCGTCCGGTCGATCCAGCTCCGTCCATTCCTTCCATCATCCATCCATCAGCCATTCATCCTCCGTCCATCCATCCATTCCGTCTTCCGGCCATTCCATTCCATTCCTTCCATTCCATTCCACTCCGGGTCCATCTCATTTCCATCCATCCATCCATCCATCCGTCCACTGTCCATTCTTTCCTCCGTCCTCCACTCTCCGTCCTTCCATTCCATCCTCCTCCATTCCTCCATCCTTCCATTCCGTCCATCCACTGTCATTCCTTCCTTCCATCCCTCCATCCATTCCATTCATCCGTCTTTCCTTCCATCCATCCTTTGTTCCTCCCCTTCATCATCGATCCTTTCATTCCCTCCATTCATCCTCCATTCCATCCGTCCATTCCATTCCTCCATCCATCCCCCATCCTCCATCCATTCCATCCATTCCATCCATCCATCCATCCATTTCCTTCCATTCCATCGTCCATTCCATCCATTCGTCCATCCATCCATCCTTCCATTCCATCCTTCCATCCATCCATTCCGTCCATCCATCCTCCATTCCATTTCCATCCATCCTCCATCCTCCATTCCATTCGTCCATCCATCCATCCTCCATCCATCCATCCTTCCATTATCCATCCTCCATTTCCGTCCTTCCATTCCGTCCATCCGTCCATTCCTCCTTCCTTCCTTCCATCCTCCGGCTCCATCCTCCATCCCTTCCATCCGTCCGTCCATTCCAGCCATCCATCCTCCATTCCTCCATCCATCCATTCCATTCCATCCATCCATCCTCCATCCATCCACTCCTTCCATCCATCCATCCATCCTTCCATCCTCCTTCCATTTCCTCCATTCCATCCACTGTCCATCCTCCTTTCCATCCACTCCATCCTCCATCCTTCATTCATCGTCACTTTCGTCTCCATCTTTCAGTTCTTACAGGTTCAAAGTTATGATTACTTCAAGTTAGGGTTGTTGGCTAATCCAAAACTAGGCATGTGAGACTAAAAGAAAGTTTGATGAAAATGCTAGTCTCTTGTTTTTAAGGTTAATGAAGGTTTGCAAGAATGTGATCATATACACCAGGTCTATTATAGAGCTACAAATCATTTGGATGATAGAATTGATGAGGGATTTTTTGGTTGTGGTACATGTTGAGTGCATGGTTGAGACAAAGTAGTTGATGGTTAGGCACATACATGAGGTGTATAGTTGATGATGTTGGTACATATTTATGAGTCATAGTTGATGAGTGGATTGACACATGATTGGTACATGCGCGGTACATGGTTGGATGCGCGTTTGTAGTGCAGGGTTGATTACGGTTGGTGCATGGTTGGATGCAATTATTTATTGTATAGGTTGATTACAAATTGTTCAGTACAGGTTGGTGCATGGTTGATGCACTTGTTTATGGTACATGTTGATTCTGAAGGGTTAGGGGTAATGGTTGATGCATGGTTGATGCATGGTTCATAAGTATTAGTGCAGGGTTCTGTGGTATATCTCCACGGTGATAGTGTGACAGTGGTTCCATCATTCTACTTCTACTTCAGGTGGCGGGGCGGGGGCAAGGGCCAGTGGTTGTAGCTACCTTCGGTTATAACCGAGAAGAACATAGGGGGGTTGTTAGCACCCTACAGTTTGTATCTAGAGAATTGGGTGATTGGATCTTCCCTCGAGGTTGTAACCTCCTTCGGTTAAATTTTGGAAAACAAAGGGAGTTGATGCTTCAATGAATGTAATTCTTCAAGACATATAAGAAAAAAACGTGCAGTGGTTTTCTCGATTTGGGTTTCCACGTAAAACAACGGTGTCTTTGTGTGTAATGTGTTTGGGTTTCCACGTAAAACACTGGTGTACTGTGTATGTGTATGATTGTTCATTTGTTCATTGCTTATTTACTCTATAGTTATTGGATGATAATGCTTCATTGATATAACACTTGGATTATATGGTTAAAAATGGATTAAATTGTTGTATTACTGATTCACCCCCCCTCTCAGTAATCCAACATCTACAATCCCCCTACAAGGGGGTTGGAAAATCACCATAGATCATAGATAGATAAAAAATCTAACTTTCCTTATATCCAATTAATGAGATGTTGGTTACATCATGCTATTATCATTTTCAATACCCAAATTGAAATTTTTGAGTTTCCCTACAAAATATGATATAAATTGCACTCTTTCTTGACCATCATTTCAAGTGCATGAAATTAATAGAAAATCCTTGAAACGAAAACCCAAAGAATCCTTATCATGGAACAACTTCATGCAAGTGGAAATATCGCATCAATATAATGATCTTGTACCAAATTTTCTTTCGATTCAATATCATTTTGGGTTGTATCCATCTCTTCCTTAGCTAAAGATTCAATGCTTACCAACAATAGAGCTAAAGATCAAGAAATTTCATCATGTTTTTGCAAGAACTCATATTGATGAGTAAATAGACATTCCATTGGAATATCCACATGGTTTGAGTGAAAAAATTCAAGGGCTTCTTCTACCCTTTCCCTTGAGAATCCCATTTCAATAATCATTTCAATTTGTTTAATCATCAATAGGTGGTTTAATAATGTAAGTTAATGAATTACTACCTCCGGTGTCTTTCACAACTTTGTCACCAAAATAATTAATGAATTCCAAACTACAGTACGGAAATGAGGGATGATTCTAGGTAGGGCGAATTACCTTCAAGGCCTATGATTATAGTGCCTTGGAAAAGTTCTCTAGATATTTTCAAAGAGAAAAAGTCCCATCAACAATAGGCTACACGAATGAGTTATATCAAATGACAATGACCTTAATATCTCATAGAAAAAATCATCAGGTAACTTTCATTTATTTCCTTCCATTTTTATTCTATAGAAGCCTTCATTGGGATGAGAATACTGTGTTTGAGAGGCATATGTTTGTCATCCTTAGACAAAGGAATTAGTGTCCAACCTTCATTGAATCCATGCATGGTGAGAATTAACATGAAATAAATGTATCATATCAAAAATTTGAGATTCACCATTCCGAGTAGATGACTTCCTATGCAGATTAAAATTAAGATCCACGCAATTCCCAACAAAATTAGGCAACTGTATAATTCTCTCCTCAAATATAAAAAATACAATTACCAAGCAATTAAACATTGAGTCCAAAATAATAATAGTAAAAATTCGGATATATTTATTTCTAGAACAACATAAGGTACATATTGTTGGGTATGTGTTATATTCTTTGCACAAGTGGAAGTATCTGCATTGCACCAATCACATGGGGGGACGAAATCCCCCCACGTGGGGGTTGGGGGTCTGTGCCCCCGAGATTTTGTTTTCCTTGGGAAACGTGTCTCATTTTTTCTTCATTTTTTGTGTTGCCTCGATTTTCATGTCCATTGTTGGGCGATTTTTCGACACATGATTTTTTCCTAATGGTTTTCTATTTTCAATTAAGGAATTAGGGTTGTTGACTAATCTAGGTCATTGGGTTAGGGTTTTGGATGCCACTGGATCCTATATGTATATTGTATTGTAAACAATGTATCACTATGAATGAATATAGAATATGTTGGTTTTCTCGGTTTGGGTTTCTAGGGGAAAAATCTTTGTGTAATGTTTGTATTTTCCATTGTATCTTTTTTGTTCTTTTACTGAAAATTTGTTTGTAGTAAATATTATACAAGGTTAAAATATACATTTGGTATCATAGCTTTGTTGGCTTCAGGGGGAAGCCTTTGGGGTCAAGGGTTTGGCTAGGGACTGTGATAAGCCTTGTTACAGTGGGAGATCCATGGTATTGATTTTTTAAGTGAAAAGAAATGGAAAGCAATTTGAAAATGGAGATCGAGAAGTTTAATGGGAAACATTTTGAGTTGTGGAAGCTCAAGATGGAAGATCTGTTGGTGGATAGAGATTAGTGGATCGCAGTAGATATAGGTATTGAACCTACATGAACTTTAGAAGATGACTAGAAAACGTTCGATCAAAAGATGAAGAGCACAATCTGACTATGTCTCTCAGATTCAGTATTACTAAATGTGTCAGAGGAAGCTACAACCAAGGATTTATGGGATAAGTTGGGGAAGTTGTATCATTCTAAGTCCCTAGTAAATAAACTATTCCTGAGAAATAAGTTGTATAAACTAAGGATGAGAGATGGAGACTCGGTGGCAGGGCATTTGAATGCCTTCAATACTGTGGTAAGTCAATTAGTATCTGTTGAGATTAAAATTTCAAATGAAGATAAGTGTATAAGCTTACTGTGTTCTTTACCAAACTTGTGGGATAGTCTAGTTGTGACCATAGGTAGTAATACAACTTCCTTTAATTTTTATGAAGTGGTATCATCCCTTTTGTCAGAGGAGATGAGACGAAATAATATGGAAGGATAGAGAACAAACACATTATTTTCAAGAGGATGCTCCTAGGAAATAAATAGATCTAATTTCTCAAGTGGGAGATCTAAGTCTAAGGGTAGATCTAAATCTCCTGGAAAGTTTGTAAAGGTATGGTAGAGATGTGAAAAATAAGGGAACTACAAGAAGCAGTGTAGATCCAAAGTTGAGAAAAATAATGGATCCGAAGAATCTCCTTCTATAGAAGAAAATATCTCCAAGAAAGAAGGAGGGGATGTGTACTTGGCTTCTTTAACCATACATGCAGATCATGAAGCATGGTTGGTTGACTCAGG
Organism: Picea sitchensis; assembly: GCA_010110895.2. Classification (NCBI taxonomy): domain Eukaryota; kingdom Viridiplantae; phylum Streptophyta; class Pinopsida; order Pinales; family Pinaceae; genus Picea; species Picea sitchensis. Next base: position 24,536 of record SNQJ01S0165949.1, on the reverse strand, counting down.
TGCATCCTTTCATATGACTCCCCACAGGGAGTGGTTCTGTGAATATGAAAGGTATGATGGAGGTAATGTTTTCTTAGGTGATGACTCGACAACCTGAATCATAGGTCGAGGAAAAGTCAAGTTGAGGATCATAGATGGAAGGATCAAAACACTACCTGGTATTCTGCACACCCCAGGATTGGCCATAAATTTGATTTATGTAAGCAAAATGGACGATGCAGGGGTAAAAACAATATTTGAAAAGGAAACATGCTTGATGGTTCGAGGAGAAATGGTGTTGTTGAAGGGATTTTTGTTTAGAACTATGTATAAGATGAAATGAATAACTATTAGTGATGGGTGTAACAGTTCCATTGTTCCTAATATTGGAGTTGAAGAAGAAAGAACTCCTACAGTCTCTGGAGAAAAGGTTATGTTGTGGCATCAAAGACTGGGGCATATCGGAGAGAAGGATCTTTGACTACTACAAGGTAAAGGTATGGTTGAAGGTATGTCTAACTTCTCTCTGTATTTTGATTTTTAACATTGTGTATATGGGAAGAAAAATCAGGTAAGATTTCCCTCTGGTGCAACAAGGGAAGAAGGAATTTTACAGCTCGTTCACAATGATGTTTTTGGAGCTGTGTCAGTCCCATCATTGGTAAAATCTATGTACTATGTCTCATTTATAGATGAATTCTTGAGGAATACTTGGATTTATTTCCTTGGGAAGAAATCTGAAGTCTTTGACAGATTTAAAGAGTTTAAGGATCTTGTTGAGAATCAAACAGATAAAAGGATTAAGGTGTTGAGGACAGATAATGGTGGAGAGTTCTGTGGGAATGAATTTGAATAATTCTGTAAGAAGTACAGTATACCAAGGTAGAAGAATACTTCATATACATCTCAACAGAATGGAGTTGTATAAAGGATGAACAGGACATTGATGGAAAAAGTAAGATGCATACTCAGTGGTGTCAGGTAAGGGAAAGAATTCTGGGCAGAGGCAGTGGGTATTTCATGTTACCTAGTCAACATATCACCCTCATCAGCGCTATATGACAAGACTCCACAAGAGGTATGGACTGGTAAGAAACCTTCTCTCACACATCTCAAGGTATTTGGTTGTGATGCATATGTTCATGTTCCAAAGGAAAACAAGAGTAATCTAGATAAGAAGGTTGAAAAGTGTATCTTTATTGGATATAGATATGGTCTCAAAGGTTATAATTTTTGGAACCCAGAAACTAAGAAGGTAGTGTATAGTGGAGATGTGGTATTTAGAGAAATGAAGGATGTTGTTAAACAATAAGTCCTACCAAGTAAGGAAGAACCAAAGAAAATAGAGTTTGATTTAAAGGATGATGAATCAAACTCTATAGAAGAACATGAATTAGAAGAATAATATCCCCATACTCCAGTATTAAGGAGATCAATTTGAGAAAGAAGGATACCAGAAAGGTATACTCCATTTGATTTACGTTCAAATTTTTCTTTGTCCATTACTGATGATGATCCTAGAATTGTTAGGGAGACAGTGGATTCAGAGGATGGAAATCTCTGGAAAAGGGCCATGGATGAAGAAATGGTAGCCTTGGATAAGAATGAGGCTTGGGATCTAATGGAGTTTCTGATTGGAAGAAATATGGTTGGAAGCAAATGGGTATTTAAAAAGAACCTGAATGTAGAAGGAAAAGTGGAGAAATACAAAGCTCGGTTAGTAGCAAAGGGTTATTCCCAGGTTGAGGGAATTGATTTTGTTGATATTTTTTCTCCTGTTTCCAAGTTATCCTCTATAATATTTTTGTTATTTGTGGTTGTTGAATTTCATTTTTAAGTAGAACATATGGATGTGAAGACAACATTCCTACATGGGTATTTGGAAGAAGAAATCTATATGAAGCAAACATAAGTATTTGTTGTGAAAGGAAACAAGGATCTGGCATGCAAGATGAAAAAGTATCTGTATGGTTTAAAACAATCACTAAGGATGTGGTATCAAAAATTTGATACTTATATGTTGGGACTTGGTTTCACAAGAAGCAAAGAAGATCATTGTGTGTATTTTAAATTAATTGGTGATCATTTGATTTATTTGGCCTTGTATATGGATGACATGTTGTTGATAGGAAACAACAAGGAGATTATCCAAGATATGAAAACTCAGTTGTCCTATAAATTTGACATGAAGGATCTTGGTGCTTCAAATTTCATTTTGGGCATGGAAATTAAAAGAGATTGGAAAAGAGGAAACTTTGGTTAAATCAGAGAAAATATGTCGAGACAATATTGCAGAGGTTTAATATGAAGGAATGTAAATTGATCAAGGTTCCTATTCTTGTTGGTGTAAATTTATCTACAGATCAGTGTCCCAAGACACAGTAAGAGTAGGAGAACATGTATCGTGTTCCATATGTGAGTGTAGTTGGAAGTTTGATGTATGCAATGGTATGTACTATACCATACATTGCACATGCAGTGAGAGTTTTGAACAGGTATATGTCAAAACCAGGGAAGGAGCATTGGACAACAGTAAAAAGGGTTTTCAGTTATTTGCATGGAACTACTAGCTATGGATTGTGCTACCAAGGAAGAATGGGATTGGACAGAGTGTTGGATATACATGACTTTTTGAATGCAGAATAGGATAGAGATATGGATCATAAGAGATATACAAGTGGGTATGTGTTTAACCTATTTGGAGGACCAATAAGTTGGATGAGAAAAAGACAAGTTGTAGTGGCACTTTCAACTACAGAATTTGAATACATGGCAGCTACTCATGCAAGTAAGGAATCAATATGGTTACAAATATTGTGTTCAACTATTAGGTTGGTAAAAAAATTTGTAAGGATAGATTGTGACAGTCATAGTGCAATTTTTTTTGCGAAGAACCTGACTTATCATTCAAAGACAAAGCATATGGATATTCAATATCACTTTCTGAGAGACATGGTTGAAGAAAATAAAGTATTTCTAATGAAGGTGGACACTTTGAAGAATGTTTCATATTCATTAACAAAATATGTGAGCACTGAGAAGTTCTCTTGGTGTAGAGGATTCATGGGAATTTCTTCCCTGGAATGTTGACTATGTAACCCTATATCCCCATGTATGCAAAGAAAACAACAAGTGGGTGAATGTTGGGTATCTGTTATATTCTTTGCATCAGTAGTAGTGTCTGTGTTGCACCGGGCGCATAAGAGGGGTTTGAGGGGGGGCGTTAGTCCCCCCCTTGGTGGGTGTAGGGGGGAGAAATCCCCCCACACAGGGGTTTGGGGGAAGTGACCCTCGAGAATTTTTTTTTAACTCGAGAAACATGTCGCATTTTTTCCTCGTTTTTCATGTTGCCTTGATTTTCGTATCCATTGTTAGGAGGTTTTTCGACACATGGTTTTTTGATGATGGTTTTCTATTTATGGTTAAGGAATTAGCGTTGTTGACAATTCGAGAATCTATTCTCCGTACCCTCAAAGAGAATTTCTTCATGGATCAGAATAGCATGAAGAAACAAGCTAATCAAGGTCGCTCAGAACATCAATTTGTTGAAGGAGACCAAGTATTTCTTTGACTGCAACCTTATAAACAAAACTCACTCAAGGTCAAACATTGTCAGAAACTGGTGCCCAAATTTATGGTCCTCATATAGTTCTCAAGTGCATGGGACATGTGGCCTATCAATTAGCTTTGCCTAGTTATTCTAAGCTCCATCTTGTTTTTCATGTCTCTTGCTTAAAGAAGGTGATTGGAGCTAAGTGCCAAATTCAAACCAACCTTCTCTAGTTGGATGAAGAAGTATCCATCTAGTTGTAGCCACAAGCAGTTTTGGACCAGTGTGAGCGTCGTCTTTGCCAACGCACCATCAAGGAAGTGTTAGTCCAATGGAAAGATACAACTCTCGCATATGCCACCTGGGAGCCAACTAACATTCTGCAACAATTTCCTCACCTAAAGCCTTGAGGACAAGGATGATTTTAAGGGGGAGGGCATGTTAGGGACCTAACCTACCTAACCCCTAAAGTGGTTTGAATAATATATTTCCATGTAATAAAGGTCAATATTAATAAGGCCTAGCAATAAGGAGGAATAAGTCAATTATAAAAAGACCTGATAGAAGCTTCCACTTCTAGAAGGATCTTCCTCTAGATTGTTCTTTTGGATAGATAGATTTATCATAAATAAGAGTAGAGGGTATGAGAAGTTTTGTCTTGGTATTATTGTAATAAAACTTTGCCTGCTAAAGGTTTCCCCCTTGAAGAGGCAACTGGAAATTTCTATCATTAATCAAGGTACTCTTTCTGGTACTATTCTGGCATTTTTCTAGTTATATCAATATTTTTCTGCCATTTATAGCTAAAATATTTCTATTATGCATACTATTTTATATCTGGAATACTAAAACTGGTATCAGAGCACTTTCCTCTATAGAAAATTGTGGGTTATTTTTCTTCAGGATAGAGACGTATCTCGACATATTAAATCTACATAGATCTGTCATTACGTGCATAAACCTGTAGTCAGGGATTAATACACGTAGGAAATACAAGCAGTACTCAATCACACATCTATTGGCCACCCTTGTAACCCTTGTTGGTACCCCTTCGAGTAGTATCACATGAGAAAACACCTGTATACAAATCGAACTATATCTCTTGAAGCCCTCCGTAGATAAATCGATCGACTTCCTAACTGTTATAGTTCCACTGAGAAAATCACTTGGGAAGATACTCTCTAGTACCTGGGTAGTCGGGTAGTACGGCTAAGGGAATGATCTAGCCTCCTTATTTGGTGCCCTAAGATATTGGGTCGAATATTATGGTTGGACACCGCACGTATATCAGAGAGCTATAGCACAGGGAAAACCCTTTTCTGTAGAAATATTGAATACCCTAACGCTTAGGACGGAAACAAAAACATAACATACAAGATATATTATCGTGCAACTATGCCTTCTGCATTTTGGTTGCAAAATTACTACACATTTCTTCTTGTTAATCATTTGGGAATTTCATCACTGCAGTATTATTCAGACCGGAGTATAAATCCACAGGAGTAAAAAAATGTATAGTGGTCCCGTCGACACACTTATTTGGGAGTTATCCCATTGGATTCCCCTTTTCTCCCTGATCATAGACCTTTTATTTAAAAAAAAAAAAAATTCAGTGGACCCAAACCCTTCTCAGCTTCCCTATTCTCCACCTATTTCATTGTCTTTCCATTCTCACCCTAATCGTCATGGTACCTATCACTTATAAGTCCTTTTGTTGGTCCCACTCACCCATTTTTTCTTACCCACGCTTCCCCTCTCCAAATGGATACCACTAGCAACCAATACCTGCTAGCTTCCATCAATCAAGTGACATATGATATTGTCTCTACCAATTCCCTCCTTGCACAATTCGAGACCCAAGTCTAGCACAAATTTGACACCATGGAAGCCAACTTCATGAACCAATTTAACAACCCCCATTCTATTGTCAACTAGTTGTTGAACCTCCCTTCAGGTACTTCCTCCTTGGACCAACCCAATGTTGTTTATTCCTCTCATTCTCTGCATTTTCAATCTAACTCCTTTCAGGGTGATCCCCGTCTTCCCCATGTCAAGCTCAATAAAATTTTTGACTATGATCCTACGAGTTGGGTCACTCAAATGGAGCATTATTTTTATCTGCATGGTATTATTGATGAGTTGGCCAAACTTTGCTATGTTTTCCTCTATCTATATCCTAAACGATGAAAATGGTGAAAATGGCGTAAAAATTCTTGTCAGGGGTATATTTCCTGGACCCAGTTTGTTGCAAAGCTCTATGACCACTCTAACACTGATACCAACTATTTCGGTCGTTTGGCCAAGTTGAAATAGCCAGGCACAATGGAATACTTTATAACTTATTTTGAGCATTTGGCCTTTTGAACTGAGGGTATGTCAAATTCTTTCTTATGTGAATGCTTTATCAGTGGCCTAATAGATGAAATTTTATCCCAGGTTCTCATGGCCCACCCTCAGACTTGGTTGGAAGCTACTAAATGTGATAAAGAGGCCCAACACATTGTTTTTTCCCAAAACAAAAAACCCTCTTTTGTTCCTCGCCCTTGACCCACTAGTCCTAACCCCCATGTCACTCCCCTCAAGGTATAGAAATTAACTAGGGATTAAATGGTCGAATGCCAACTAAAGGGTATTTCCTATAATTGTGATGAAAAATATTTTCCGGGGCACAAGTGTAAGGAACAAAAACTTTTTATGGCCATTTCTAAAGATGTTCCTGAAGAAGATGTGACAATTCCACTTGTTGATGAGCCCTCCCTTCCTGATGCTACCGAGGATCCCATTGAACCACCTGAAGTTGAACTACTCATTTCCTTGCATGCTCTCAATGGATTCTATGCTCCACAAACCCTCAAGCTCATTGGCTATATTAATAATAGGAAGTTCATCATCCTTGTTGACAGTGGTAGCACCCACAATTTTATTCATCATCTCATTTCCTAGGAAACCAATTTCTATATTTGTGTTTTCAATCATTTTAAAATCATGATAGTCAATGGTGGGTCCATGAAATGTGGTGGGCATTGTGAAAATGTACGTCTTTGAATTGGAAATTACCACTTGAAATCTCATATGTTTTCCATTGAAATGGGTGGTTGTGACATTGTGCTAGGTGTTGAATGGTTACACACTTTGGGTCCCATTCTTATGGATTTTAAGGAATTAGCCATGCAATTCCAACATGAGGGACAAAGGTATCACTTCCAATGTCTCATAGTTGATTATCCTAAGATCATCAGTTCCCATCGCATGGAAAATTTCCTCCATAAAGGCCACTCTGGTATTATTTCTCAACTCCATTCTATTCACGCAGTTGAGACACCCTCTATGCATCCCGACCTCCAAGTTATTCTCTCCAAACACCAAGCTATTTTTCCCACTCCGTAGGGACTTCCGACTTCTCATGATTTTCATGATCATTTCATACCCCTTGTATCTGGTAGTCTTCCTCCCAATGTTCTTGTTCTACAAGTAGGTAAAATTGAGAAAATAGTGCAGGAATTGCTACAAGCAGGTTTTATTCTCCCTAGTACCATCCCTTATTCTTCTCATGTCATCATGGTACTTAAGAAAGAAGGTACTTGGAACATGTGTCCTGATTTTCATTCCCTCATTAAAATTACCATCAAGGACAAGTTTCCCATTCCTTTCATTGATGATCTCTTGGATGAGTTGAGTGGTGCTCAGTATTTCACTAAACTTGATCTGTGTTCTGGATACCACCAGATATGTATGCAATATGTTGACATCCCCAATAATTCATTTCGAACTCATGAGGGTAACTATGAGTTCTTGGTCATTCCATTTGGCCTGTGTAATGCCCATGTGGATCAAGTTCTTCATCTACTCTCTCAGGATCATATTTTCCTCAAACACTCTAAATTTTCCTTTGGCGCCTCAAAAGTCGAGTACTTGGGTCATATTGTTGGCAAGGTTGGTGTCCAAGTGGATCCTAAGAAGATTGAAGCCATGGAATATTGGCCTCGCCCTAAGACTATCAAAATATTGCGTCATTTTCTGGGTTTAACAAACTATTATCACAAGCTTGTTCAAAATTATGGAAAGACTATGACACCTCTCAATGCTCTACTTAAAAATAATTCTTTCACTTCAACTCCTGCAGATGATATGGCCTTTCAAGCATTAAAGGTGGCTATGTGAACTACTCTGGTCTTGTTCCTTCCTAATTTCACAAAGACCTTTGTCCTATAATGTGATGCCTCCAGGTGAGAAAATTGGAGCAGTCCTTATGAAAGAGAGAATACCTTTGGCATTTACCAACAAACAATTGTTAGAATGTTATTTGGGACAATCAATCTATGAAAAGGAAATGTTATCTATTCTACATGTAGTGGATTGTTGGAGCCCTTATCTCTTAGGGAAATGCTTCCAAATTAAGACAGATCATCAAAGCCTCAAGTATTTTATGGAGCAACGAACTTCCTCTCTAGAGGAAACAAAATGGGTAACTAAGCTCTTTGGATATGATTGTAAGATCATTTACAATAAAAGAAAATAAAATGTGGTTGTTGACGTTCTTTCTAGAAAATATGAAGGTGAAGGGTCCATTTTCTCCCTATCCTTCATTGTACTAGATTGGCTCCAAGTTGTTCACCAGGAATGGATACAAGATCCTAAAATTTTTCATCTAATCCAACAATTGAAAGACAATTCTCCAGTTTCCCCAGGGTACTCTTGGCACAATGATGAGCTTCACTACAAAGGTCATTTGTATTTAAGTAAACAGTCACAACTTAAATCCATGATGATTTCTGAGCTTCATGCTACTCCCACAGTTGGGCACTCAGGGTTTACCAAAACCTATGATAGGGTCAAACGTTATTTTTTCTTGGATGGTATGAAAAAGGACGTTTGCACATTTGTGGAAGAATGTGATGTTTGTTAGCGTAAAAAGGGATAAACAATCAAAGCCCCTGGCACACTCCAACCACTTCCAATTCCACCCACTATTTGGAGGTACATCCCTATGGATTTGATTATGGGATTACCTAAATCAACTAATAAGTCAGTCATCATGGTGGTCGTTGATTGTCTTTCCAAGTATGCTCATTTATGTGATCTTGAAAATCCATTTACAACATCCACAATAGCTCAACATTTCATAGATCATATCTTCAAGCTTCATGGCATGCCTCATTCTAATGTTTTTGATCGAGACCCCACTTTCACCAGAAATTTTTGGCAAGAATTGTTCAAGCTACAATGCACCCAATTGCATCTCAGCACTGCCTATCATCCCCAAACTGATGGTCAAATTGAAGTTGTCAACAAGTTTTTACAGAATTATTTGAGTCATTTTGCATTTGAAAGGAAAAATAAATGGGCTCAATGGTTAGCATTAGTTGAATGGTGGTACAACACTTCTTACCATACAACTAATTGCACGACTCCTTTTGAAGCAATATATGGAAAAAAACCACCTTTTGTTCTCTCCTACATTGCATGTGTCTCGAAGGTTCATGTGGTTTACCAAATGCTTACAGTTCGATTACAATATTGGCCTTGCCCCAATGACACTACGGGGTCGAGACTCATAAACAACATGATATTTCCATATATATGGTTGGACCAAAAACAAATTACATACATCAAGAGGGGAAAAATCAGAAAATACCTCATCCTTAAAGGGCTTGATGTCATATGACAAGCGACATTGTTGGCTAACATGGAGATGTCATCCCTGGCAAAGCCACCCAATGTTGTATGGTTGTGGGTGTGATTTTGTTGATAATCCCAACTATTTGACAACCTTTGCTAATATAAGGTTATTTTGGCTTCCGCTATCAAAAATGAAATGCCACGGGGTCCTCTTCACCCGCATATGTGAATGGAAGAGGCACACCCCCTTTTCAGGATCTGTTGGTTCTTCTGGTTGGATCATTTTGGTTGTGACTATGGTAGTGCAGTCTTTTTCAATGATCTGTCTCCTTCCATTATTTTCTGAATCAAATCCTGAATCAGGTTTCATCTTTTTTTCTTTAATCTTAGATACCATTGACTTTTTTGAGCAACATTCATCGGTGTTGTGCCAAGGGATTTTATGGAAGTTGCACCACTTCCCAGTGTCATTTGTATTCCCATTACCATTCTTTTGTTGTGACTTGGACTGGTTGTCTTGAGGTTGGTTATTCTATGAGTTATGGTCGTCTTTACCATACTTTGACTATTGTGGATTGCAGAACCGAACTTGTAACAACCATAAATTTCTAAACATCATTTACTTTCATAAGCAATTCATTTCATAAACTGAGACAATAACTTCATAACATAATATTGATTTTTATAACAGAAACTTCAGTAACTTAGAATTATCAATGAATAATGATTGCATGGAAGAATGAAATAAACACATAGTTTAACAAATTACCTGGTTCTGATGCTAAGTTATGTTGCCTTGCTGCCTTGCTGTTGCCTTTCTGCTACCTGATACACAAACCAACCCTGCCACAAACAAAGAATAACTGCCCAAACCTACTGTCCTCCCTACCAACTAGGAAAACTACCTAGCTCTAGGATATCTATGGATATCCTAGCCCCTGTGCCCAAAAACTCCAGCAACTCGGTGCCTCAACTGATCAAAGCCACAGCCATAAACTCTCTGCTCATAGCAAATCTCATGATCCTCCCAGAATCCATCCTTTGTCGAATACCCCCCATGTTCACCTCCTTTTTTTTCCCTTATTCCCCTTCACCAACTCATGCAATTACTTCCTCAACCACCACCGTGCATGTCCCTTATCCTTCCTTTAATGTTTTATCTTCTCGGGATTC
>SNQJ01S0165949.1:0-14205 GCA_010110895.2 Picea sitchensis | reverse complement strand
TCATCCTTTCTCCTCCACAGATATGCCTTGCTCTGTTCAGAGGTTTCCTGGATCTCCCTTGCCATGGCTCACATCCTCATCGATGTTCTGAGCACTTCGCTAGCGCTGGTTATTGTTGTATCTGCTCCAGTTCGTTTTGCAGAAACAGAGTATATTGATGTGGTCACTGACAAGATCCAGGACTTGGAGCCCAGTCTCTTTGAAATGTTGGGAACCAATCCCCTGTNCGTCATTCTTTCTCCTCCACAGATCTGCCTTTGCTCTGTTCAGAGGTTTCCTGGATCTCCCTTGCCATGGCTCACATCCTCACCATTGTTCTGAGCACTTCGCTAGCGCTGGTTATTGTTGTATCTGCTCCAGTTCGTTTTGCAGAAACAGAGTATATTGATGTGGTCACTGACAAGATCCAGGACTTGGAGCCCAGTCTCTTTGAAATGTTGGGAACCAATCCCCTGTCTGTACACTTTGCGGAATTCTCCCTCAGGTATGGTAAGAGGTACAATTCAGTCCGCCAGCTTGTGCACAGTCTCAGTACCTTCTCGAAGAACGCGGAGTTGATCGAATCAAGAAATTGCATAACCTTTCCTGATACTGTGGTAATGAATGGTAATTTCCTATTTTTTTTTATTTTTTTGCAGTGCGAAATAAAAATGATTTGCTTGTAATTCCAGCTCTGTACGGATTTTGGTGTTCTGTCTTCGGTTTATTTCTTTTGTATTTAAAAAAAAAATCATTCATCTGTGTAAACCTGTTGTTATATGTGTATATATGTTGTTATATGTGTATACAGGATCGTTCAATTTCATCAACCGAGCCAAAGCGGCTCTTTGGATTCCCCCTGGGAATCACTGGTCAATATCTGACCCTCAGGTCTTTCCCATTTCTTCACGACCTCTGCCTGGGACCGTGCCCAAATTTTCCCTTAGGAATCCTGTTTATCGGGCTCCGGGGTTTTGTAATCCCCAATGTCGAGAATTTCTGTTCCTTCAACTCCCGATTGTTGATTCACCGATACGGCACTTTATGTGCTAGCCCTCCAGGATAGACATCCCTCTCATATGACCGTCATTCCATGTGACCCCAACCCTATCCTACATCGGAGTTTCGGGGTCCCAAATGTTGAACCTCACAAGTCCTTAGGACTCGCGATTCTCCGATCCCTGATATGCTCCTAGCGCATTAGCCCTCCAAGCTATGCCCGTGGTCCCCACGACCTCTCCTTGTGACCGCAGTCTTATCTCTTATCGGGATTTCGGGGTTTTCAACACCCTGATACCCCTGTCCACGGGATCCGCGATCCCCGATATGCCGATGCACTTCCTTCAGACTTTATCCCCTCCTGGCTATGTTCTGGGCCCATACGACCGTTTCCCATGTGACCACCGTCATACTCTCTGTCGAGATTCGGGGTTTCGCGACTTCCGCTGTCACGAACCTCTACCCTCACAATCCCCCGATTACCGATCTACCGATGCGGTACTTGTGTGTTAGCCCATCGGCTAAGCTCTTGGTCCATATGACCATTATACCATAAGGCCACAGCCTTGTCCCTCATCGGGGTTTCGGGTATCGCAATATCGAATTGTATGAACCCCATGTCTACGGGATTCCCGATATCCCGATACGCCTCTTCCTTGTGTGTTCACCCCTTTTCGGCTATGCCGAGGTCCATGTGACTGGTGCCTATGTGACCGTTGCCTTATGGCTCCCCATCGGGGTTTCGGTCCTCCTTGAGAAAGAATTTCATCACTTCTAAAATTTGCGAAGCCATTTATTGTTTACCATTGGACAATGAATGGTTAAAAATATAAATTTTCAGCGCCCCCTTAAAATTTTATTTAAAGTGGGTTACAACTTAACTTTTGTGAGTTAACCGTTAATGAGATCGGGATTCGGGGTTTCCCGTAACAAAGAATCGTGAAACCCCGATCTCCAATTTCGCGATATGATTAAGGCCTAATTAAAACATTAATTAATTAATCCTTTTTAACGAAGGTTTAAGAGTTTAAGTTAATCACGTCACGGTTTCGGGGTTCACGATTTCGTAGTACGTGGACACTTTGTCCCTGGGATTCGCGATATCCCAATCCACGATGTAATCTACCACCTGTCCACCGTTGACCATTCCTTGGGCCCCATTGTCCCTCGACCCATTGGGAAATCGCGTTTCGTGATTTCGTAGTGCATGGATACTTTGTCCACGAGAACCGCGATGGCCCGATGGACGACCTCTTGTCGGGACTTCCTCCGATGGCGCAGATCTCTGCCACACATCCTCTAATATGAAAGGTCCTGATTTTCTTCGGGGTTTGGGACTCGAAAGGTCTCGAGTTCCTTGTCCTCAGGAATTCCGATATGCCGATTCCCGACTCTACCCAGGTTGCTGACACCTGTCCTCCACTAGTTCCACCTGTGGCCCACACAAATCTTCTGTCGGGGTTTTCTCCGATGGCACAGATCTCTGACTCTTCGAGATCTACTGACACGTGTCCTCCAAAATGAATGGTTCAGATCTTGTCGGGAAATCGTGGATCGCGATTCCATGTGACAAGATTTTTATGTGCTCGAAAACTCCAATTCCCCGATTCCCGACTCTCACCAGGGTTCTGACACGCGTCCCAAATGATGGACGGTTCAGATCAACTCTCAGGGTTCTCTACTTTACAAAGCTAGGAACCTTCACTTACCTGTACCCCGATGACCAAAATCTCGATCTGGTGGTCACGCGACACGTGTCCTCCTTGAGATCCTACGACTATGACTCCTTCATCGTTCCGGGGTTCTCCTGGTCACGAATCCTTGACTCCTGAAACTCTGGAATACCAATGAACTCTCGACTCCCTGCCACCTGTCCCAACTTATGAACGACCCAGATCTTCCCGGGGTTTCGGGGTTTCAGTTGTTGAAAAACACTCGACCCCGAAATTCCCGATCCTTGAAATCCTGATGGGAACTCTCGTGCGACTTTTATCTGATTCAACGGCTGACGAATAACTGGTCCACGATCCAACGGTTCACGGCCCCTGGAGCTTGGACTCCCAGTGCGACCGTAACCTTTGTGTTTCTTTGATAGATCCAATGGCTGACGGGATCCACCCGAGATATGACGGCTCAAATTCGTTCTTCTGCGTAATAGACAACTCTCCTTTTGGATAATGATTAGTTGCATGAAACTCTACGTGGTGTAGAAATTTCTCTCTTTGGCACGGTTAAAATTTATATTGGCCTATTGTTCTTGAGATTTTTACATTATTTAAAATTTACCAAGACTAATACAGGTAAGTAGTTTACACACTTCCTGCATCTCTTCCAAATCCCCTTTTTCCTTCTGCGCGTTGGCAGTTCCTCACTTAGGTAAGTTCGAGATGAAGTAGGCCTTTCCCAGGTTTTGCGAATATCCTTTTGCATTTTATTTATTGCAGTTCGTGTAGTTATTGAATATTACCAACATCAAGCCTTAGACAGAAGTTTTCCCTCGACTTTTTCGTCGATTTCAGGTGTCAATCTTACTCGAAACTTCATGGACAAGTATTTCTCAAATAAAATTATATTACTAGATCTCTTTTCGTTCTTAATAGCTTTATCAGGCAGCTTTAAGGGTAGCCATTTCGTGGGAAGTGATCCTTCAAACTATCTGGTTTGCTGCCACTTATTTTAAAGGGCGTTCCTTTAAATATTCAGACTAAGATTGTATTATCCATTCACGATCCAGTTAAAGGGTATTTCCTAAAGATGTCGCTTGTGATATATGAGACCACTTGCTTGGATAGTATAGGGGTGCTATCTTGAGTATATTTTCTGATACTGTATCAGTCATATTGGGTCAAGCTGAATGTTGCTTGACATAATCTATTAAGATGCAACTGACGTGTTTTGCTTACAGGTTAAGTGTGGCTGGAGTTAGCGTTTGGGGTTTTGGCCCTTAGGCCCAGATTTCGAACTAAGACGCTCTGATACCATATGTAACAACCATAAATTTCTAAACATCATTTACTTTCATAAGCAATTCGTTTCATAAACTGAGACAATAACTTCATAACATAATATGATTTTTATAACAACAACTTCAGTAACTTAGAATTATCAATGAATAATGATTGCATGGCAGAATGAAATAAACACATAGTTTAACAAATTACCTGGTTCTGATGCTAAGTTATGTTGCCTTGCTGCCTTGTTGTTGCCTTTCTGCTACCTGATACACAGACCAACCCTGCCACAAACAAAGAATAACTACCCAAACCTATTGTCTTCCCTGTCAACTAGGAAAACTACCTAGCTCCAGGATATCTATGGATATCCTAGCCCCTGTGCCCAAAACCTCCAGCAACTCGGTGCCTCAACTGATCAAAGCCACAGCCAGAAACTCTCAGCTCACAACAAATCTCATGATCCTCCCAGAATCCATCCTCTGTCAAATACCCCCCATGTTTACCTCCTTTTTTTTCCCTTATTCCCCTTCACCAACTCATCCAGTTACTTCCTCAACCACCACCGTGCATGTCCCTTATCCTTCCTTTAATGTTTTATCTTCTCGGGATTCATAGGCTATCCCCTGTTGCATACGCAACCATTTTATATCATATATCATTGATCTCTTATATTTATTTCTGAGGTCATTAAATGTGATTTGTAGTTAAATTATTACTTAGTTAACCACAATTATATCATTTAATTAATTAATAACTCACTTTATTAAGATCATTAAATCATCTTTGTTTAATTAATAACTTGTTACCACAATTAGTCCCCTAATTAGTTTTACTTTATAATATTTAAACATTTATCCAACTAGGGTCATTACAGAACTCACATTTGTCCTAGTGCTTAAATTTCTACTTGATCTTGACAACATATCGATAAGCGACTCCCAGTGATGAGATGTCCGAAAATTCCTTTTCGGTTTGGATTTACCGATGCAAAGCCCTATGATATTTCAGAACCAAATACCACTCAAAATATTTGATAACCAGCTTGGTGGGAAAGGTATGAAAGGTGTTGGTGAAATCTGACACTACTTGGCCCCTCTCTTGACACAACGTTGTCCATCTCATGTACTAGTCTTCATAGTTTCCAACAAGGTAATATAGTTCCTTAACGGAATCTACGAAATATTCCAAAGTGTGCTTCTCCTCAAAAATTTCAGACTCCTCTGTGGAAATTTTCTCACAGTAATTTTCCCACCAGTGTTTGACATGGGGGAGATCCTTAAGGAGTCTAAAGTTGATATTTTCCTTTTCAGAAAAATTATGCACAAAGAAATAATCTTCTAGCAGGTTTAACCATTTTTTGAGAGCATCTTCATCTATATGACCTTAAAATATGGGATTATCAAAATTGAGTTGTACCTTGAAAGGAGCGGTGCCTCCAAAGTGGTTTCTTGATGAAGATTCCTCTGTTGTTATCGACAAGCATTGAAGGATTTGGAAAAAATTCTCCATCATTTCGTCCCTCTGTCACGTGACAACTTGCTCAAGAAATATATTAATAGAATCTTATGCTACGTCGTTTCTCTTTTCTCCTTCCATGGAGGATTTCTTTGGCATGCAAGAGCGATTGTCCTCAAGAGAGACAAGATGGAGACCCAACTTTCTATATTCAGACCTCATCAATGACATGCACTGAAAAATGACCAAGAGAAACCTTCTCTGATACCATTGATCCTGATTATTTTTTAGAAAGAAATGAAATACACAAAATACGGAGTGAATGAACTCGCTAGAATGGTGGCAACTTCTCTCTGAGAAGAGATTTGATTGCTACGTTCATGCACAATAATATGATTGTTACAATGAGGCTCCAAAGACCTTTTTAATAGAAGAAAAATCCAAAACCATAACCCCGAAATATGAAAATCCAAAAGGTTTGCAGGCCCCGATGGGGGTAGTTGATACATCAACTTCTCGAGGGCATAAATTTTGCATACGATATCAATTTTGGAAAGTTATAGACGAGAAAAAAACATTTATATTGACTCAAGAGAGTGCTTTATACAGTTTCTTAGTCTCGAAATCCCAAAAAAACATAGTTTAGGGACTCAAAACGGCCCCGAAAGTTTGGGACCCAACAAATTGTCGATGTAAAACTCTATTTTGAACTAGTGGAATAGGTGGGTGGAAACCAATATCCATATGGATCACATCTAATTAAGCTCAAAATTATATAATAAAATAAAGTAATCTTCTTTCATTTCTATATTCACCTATTCTTTAATTTCTAAATTATATACTTCAATAGGTTCTTGTTACTTAATTTAGTAATTGAGAAGAAAAATTGTGGCAAATTGGAGAGAAATGAAGTATGTGGAATTTTTAATTTAGATATTGTGTGGTTTCTATGAGTTGAATTTAGGTTAGGGACTGTGTCCTTTGAAATTTCGTGTCGTCTTAAGTATTGGAGAAGTTTCTCACATATTCCCATTTCACTGTGTGTGATAGCAACATGGAGGTGCGAACAAGTCTAAGTGTAAGACTAGTCTCGCATTAAATATTCATGTTACTCAAATGGAGGGGAGACTTATGGCCAGTCTTCCTTAATTCAATGATTGAAAAGAAAAATTGTGGAAAACTACAAAATGATGAACTATGTGGAAGTTTCTTATTCACATTACTTGACGCCTGTCGGGGTGTCCTAAAAGTTTTTTTTGTTAGAAACTGAAGAGAATTAGCTAATCCATGATTTAAGGCTTCATCCCTTTTGTATGGTTCTCCCTCAAACACTACAATATAGTGGGCACGCAAATCATACATTGTTTAGTTGGTGGTAGATGCACACACTTGTAATGGCTACCATAAGCAGAATCATTCCATTAATTAGGTATATCGGTGTGAGGAGGTGATATCTCATCTTAGGGTGGATTTGAGATGAAGTGGGTCAATAATTGGTTCACTCTCGTAACAAGAACCTAGATAAAACGGAATATTAGACCTAAAATAATCAAATAAATTTTATCCATGCATTACAGGGACACCAAGCCTCTCTCAACCTCGAAAACTATTATGAAAATGACCAAACAAAGCAACAAGTAATCATTATGTATTAATTATGTCTTTGCTTCCCTGAGTGGTGGATGAGAGGCACAGACAGAAGGATTATTTTAAGGGATTCATAATAAGGAATACTACTAGTGAATTTATAGAAGAACTTAATTCTCTACCTCTGATTTCAATAAGAATCCCAAATATGATCCAAAGACGAACATATTTACTTATAGTCTCCCCTAAAATTTACGAAAATTTTGAATGTGTTCTATTTTTTTTAAATAAATCTCATGTTTTTGCTTATAGTCTCCCCTAAAATTTACCAAAATTTTTAATAGAAAATAATGAGAATGATAAGGACGAGAGAATTCACAATAAAAATAGAGTTTATTGGAAATAACAATCAAAATCCTAAACAAAATGAAGAGGCCATAGTCATTGCAAGAATATGGAAAAAACTAAACCTCTAACACTTGTAGAAATCAACGATTGGACTTTATTTCTAGGGTTGGTGATTTATTTATCTATAGTTGGTGACTCCTTGGTTGAACACTTATCTAACCAAGGACATAGATAAAATGAAATATTATATCAAGAAAAAACAAATAAAATTTATCCATGCATTACAAGGCTTTTATCCTGCACTAAGCCTCTGCCAACCTAGAAAACTATGCATGACAGCTACCAAAGAAATCAATAAGTAACCGTTATGTATTAATTGGATTTTTTTTTACCCGGATGGTGGATGAGAGACACATGTAGAAGGATTCTTTTCATGGATTCATAGTAAGGAATACTAATGACTTTACAGAAGAACCTACTTCTCTACCTCTTATTTCAAGAAGAATACCAAATCTGATCGAGAGATAAATGTATTTGCTTATAGTCTCCTCTAACATTTAGAAAAATTTTGAATACAAAATAATGAAAAGAAGTGTGACAAAATTCACAATAACAGAGTTTACTCGCAATAGCAATGAAAATCCTAAACACAATGAAGAGTTCATGGTCGTGGCTAGAATGTGGAAAAATTGAACCTCCAACACGTTCAGAAATCAGCGATTGGACTTTATTTCTGGTTGGTGATTCCTTTATTTCTAGTTGGTGACTCCTTGGGTAAACACTTACTAAAAAAACCGATAAAATGCAGTATTAAATAGAAAATTATCAAATAATTTTTATCCTTGCATTACAAGGATTTTATCTTGCACCAAACCTCTCTGTCACTCTAGAAAACTATGCATGACAACTAACAAAGAAATTAACAAGCAACCGCTATGTATTAATTGTCTCTTTAAATTCTTGAATGGTGGATGAGAGTCACATGCAGAAAGATGTTTTTTAGGGATTCATAGAAAGGAATACTAGTGACTTTACAAAAGAACCTACTTCTCTACCTCTAATTTCAAGAAGCATCCCAACTCTCATCTAGAGACAAACATATTTTCTTCTAGTCTCCCCTAAAATTTACCAAAATTTTGAATGTGTTCTATTTTTTTGAAACATAGAGCTCGTGTTTTTGCTTATAGTGTCCCCTAAAATCAACCAAAATTTTGAATAAAAATAATCAAAAAGAAAAGGGTGAGAGCATTCACAATAATATAGTTCACTGCCAACAAAAATCAAGCCTAAACACTTCTTCCATCCTTTTTTCCTCTTCTAGTTGAATATTTAGGCTGATAATAGTCTTCTTAGTTTCTTTAAGGATTTGTGACATTTTTTCTTTTTCATCATGATCCTCCTCTTCATATTTCTGCAGTTGCTCCTTTTGTTTCAAATTATTTCTTTTGAGTTTCTTTATTTCACTTAAGACATAAAGGAGTTATTCTTCAAGATTTACTTATGCATCTGTTTCGACATTTTTTTCATATATTGAATCCATAATTTTTTTTCCCTTTGTATTCATTTTTTGAAGTATTAGTTTCCATTTCCATGTGTGCTCTTTAGATCTATCATCTAGTGCTTAGACTATTTATGAAGGAACTAGATTTGATACCAATTGTTGAGCACATACTTCATATGGGGGATGAACCAATATAAGACAATTTTTTACTTTTTCAAACATTCATCAACTATAAGAAAACAATCACATATTTATTAACTACAAAACATGGAACATAAGATTTACATCGAAACCCTATTCATGAGAAAACCATAAAATTTCTCTTTATAATTATTTGTAGGAACCAACCTATTGTTACAAATATTTGTAGGAACCAACCTACTAGAGACACCAATCCCCACTGTGAAAAATCCTAGTAGGAAAAAACCTACTCTTAGAGGTTTTTGTAGATACTAATCTATTGAATACACCAATCCCCACTGCTAAACACCGACTTAGCAAGAGAGACCAATGTCTTTGTTTGAGAAGCACCACCCTACTCATATAGATCTTTGTAGGAACCAATCTACTGGAGACACCAATCGTCATCTCTAAGCACCAACTTAGCAAGAGACACCAATTTCTTTGTGTGAGATGCACCAACCTTCCCTGAGTCTACTTGTTACTTCTTCCTTCTCCAAGTTTACTTGTTGCTTCTTCCTTCACCAGGTATACTCATTGTTTTTTCCTTCACGAGGTCTACTCACTTCTTATTCCTTTACCAAGTTTGACCATTAACTGAATTTCCAAATGGTAACTTTCTCAAAGCTTGTTTTTTGGGGCCACTTCATAAGAATGAACTTGTAAAATATGCCACATGTCCAATTTTGCAACTCTGATTATGATTTTTTTACCTAAAGTACTATTGTAGTTATCTTATGTCCTCATAAATTTTAATAGTCTCGAGAGTTCCAAAAACGAATTTATAGTGAAAATGACAAACTGGTCTATTTGAAACTAATTTTAGGAGCATTCAAGAACCCAAACATCCACTAGGCATATCTCTAAAAGTATAGAGAACCAACATTTGAAATTTGTAAAAACATTACACCACGATATCTCCTTTATATTTGAAAAGATTCAAGGTCTGAAACATCCCAGAACATAAGTTATAGATAAAGTTTCAAACTAACTTATTTGAAACAGATTTCAGGATCAGGAACCTTAACTTCCATAGGGAATATATCTGAAAGTATAGTGAAAAAAAATCTAAAATTTATACCACATATACATCACAATATCTCCTATGTCTTTTCAAAGTTCCATGGTATGAAACATAACAAAACATAAGTTATAAAGAAAGTTATGAGATGACCGATTTGAAACTAATTTCAGGAGCATTCAAGAACCCTAACTTCCATAAGGAATATCTATGAAAGTGTAGCAAACCAACATATGAAATTTGTACCACGTGTACACCAGTATTGTTTCTCTATATGTTCCAAATTTCAAGGTATGAAACGTTATAGAAAAAATTTATCATGAAAATGCCAAGATGACCTTAAACTGATTTTGCAATTCAATCTTTGCTAATTCATTTTTCACACATTTTATCTCAATGATTTATCTTTTTATACTTTTTCATAACCCTTCATGAAGACCCTTAATTACATAATTAATTCTCAATGCCATGGTAAAATACCCTAAATACCACAGGAAAATACCCCAAACCCATAGGTTTGAAACCACAATTTCACATGCACCCTCTTTTTAATATACTTGTAGACCTATATATATAAATCATTATTTGAAATATTGTGTATTTTAATGTCATAATATGGCATTAATGAAATCATTAATCCTTTGAAATCAATTAAAATAATTCCAAGTATATGTTTTTTATCCGAACGAGTGAGAAAACTAGTAATTTTGAGTCAGAATGTTTTTGAGATGGTATCAGAGGTGGTACACCCTTGACTCTCTCGGGAAATGGGTTGTGATAATATCAATTCTGCAATATTAATCCTCTATAAATAAGTTAGTATAAGAGATTGAATTGTTCTATTTAGTGAGAGTAAATAATATTGTGTGGTGTGTTTTTTTTTGGAAGAATAGGAAGCCTACGAGTCCATGAGTCTGGTTGGAGAGGCATCGAGCTTGAAGAAGTCACTTTGTTCAACTTTTAGTGATATATTGTAAGGGATGGAGAACAACCAATTTCCTGTGCACACACACCTTTATTTCATAATTCATTGTGATCAACTCCTAATGACTTGGGTGACCAGAGCTGCGTTGTAAAAAGAATACGACCAATCTATTGGACGGGTCAGTTTTTATCTGTACGAAACATGCAATGAAGTTAACACTTCAAATCAATGTGCATGAAGTCATATTATCCATTCCATAGAAGAGTTTGATGATGAGCTTGAGGAATGCTACATCGTAAGGGAGAAGTCATTGTCTCTCTTGCTACTACACAAGGATGACCCTCAATAATCTATTCAAGATGCAAGAACCTACCTTGAATAAGTTGTTCTGATCAGGTTGTAATCTTGTGGCATTTTGGTGGAGAAAGCATAAAATATTATTTTCATAGGAGCATCATTATCAGTACAAATTCAGGACTTCCAAAACCTAATCGATTAGTTTTATGTTCGAAATTGAATATCTTGAGAATAGTGAAGACACCTCCTCGGAAGATGGAGACGAATTGTATGGATATGGATAGCTTCTCTTCCACAAATATGTTGATGGGAACATTCATTTCCTATCTCCTTTCGCCCTTTTTCAGATCTGGTTCGTTGAAATTGTGAGATTTCGAATTGTAAGTTTTGGGCCAAGAATTGAATTCAATATTTATCTGCAATCAAGATATCTCAATGGAAAATATTGCAGATTTCACTTATTGTGGACAACTACATTTGTTTCATTATCAACACTCTTTTCAGATCTGGTTCGTTGAAATTGTGAGATTTCGAATTGTAAGTTTTGGGCCAAGAATTGAATTCAATATTTATCTGCAATCAAGATATCTCAATGGAAAATATTGCAGATTTCACTTATTGTGGACAACTACATTTGTTTCATTATCAACACTCTTTGAAGTAATACAAGTATACATTATATATATATATATATATATATATATATATATATATATATTAAATGAGTTATGAAGAATCAATTATAGAACAGAGTAACATAATTCAAGCTCGTGGTTTTTGATGTTCTTCGGTGCCACAAGAATACTTCATTGGTTTCATTATTTCTATAGTTAGGTATGTTAGAATTGTCAATGCGGAAAATACAATTCACAATGATAATTAACAATCACACACATATAATAGAAACAAGGATTCGCGTGGTTCACCCAAACATTAGGCTACGTCCACCAAGCATAAGAATCGATTGTCTTATTATTCAGATCATGGAGATTACATCAACTCACTCACACTCAGTCATTTATGCCTCTACGGGCTTACATGAATTTATACATTCACCTAAGAAACTGATTAATAAATGAAATCCCTATCCATATTCTAACTTGGTCTATTTGGTTGTATCCAACGCAGAATAATAGGATCCAAATCTATCATTAGAGGAATTCGTTGTCACCAAATCCCAACAATCTCCACCTTGAAAACAATTAACCTGATACCTTGATCCTTCATTTTGTTCATCACCTTTTCTGCAAGCCAAGAGAAGCTAAGCACCACTGCAACTTCTCTAATAAATATGGTTTCATGATCTCGCCTGTGTGACTTGCACGAGTTTGGATTTCCTGGGGGGTCACTCCACCTTCAACATGTCTTCCACAACTATTTTGTGAAACATATTTCTTGATAGATCTCCTCCTATCCAAAACACCTGTAAAATATACATTACAATTATCACACACCATCTCAGTATAACCATTATGGGTGACATTTGTGTTTCTCAAACGCTGAAGCACTCATTTCATTGCAACACCTGAATCTGTCACGTATCTAACAACATCATTAGCATGTGAAACATCTCGTCTTAACCATTTCATCACATACAACATACCTCCTACTGAACTTACATGAGACATAACATTTTATTATTTATAGACTATTAAGAACCAAATATCAATATAGCATAGAAAAACCTCAGAATATGTACTCAACACCTTGAAAAAGAGAGAAATTCAGATAATAAGCCTCTTCGAGGGGGAAACCTCCTTATGCCCACATAAATTTACAATTACAAGATGATTCAAAATGAAAATGTCTCCTTGGTATATATAGGAGACTATGAGGTATAATTACAACTAATGGCCTAAAGCCTACATAAATAAAATAACATTACTAATATAATATGCCCCAATTAAGGGGTAAAGAGCCACTATTCAGGGCTTAACATGTCCCTCCCCTTGAGACAAGTGTTGTCTATAACACTTCAGTAACTTTGGATTCTTCTGTATAAAATACTCATCTTCCCAAGTGGAATCTTCAGCCGGTAGTTTCCTCCATTTAATGAGATACTCTAAAATGGATCTATTCCTCAGCTGGCAAATTCTTCTGTCAGTGATGGCTTCAGGCTCCAATATGATTTTTCCTTCCTCGTCAAGTTCTAGAAATATAGTTTGAACTAGGATCTTGTCACCTATAACCTTCTTTAAGCATCAAACATGGAAAACTGGGAGTACTCGTGAAGATGCAGGAAACTCCAATTTGTATGTCATAGTACCAATTTTTTGCAACACGTTATAAGTGCCATAGTACTTTGGTGATAATTTATTATCCTTCTTGGATTTCTTGAGGGACATCTGTTTGTATGGTTGTAGTCTTAAAAATACCCCATCCCCTACTTCAAAACTTCTTTCACTATGATGTTGATCTGCTTGTTGTTTCATACGATTTTGTGTCATGGTCAGGTTGTCCTTTAATATTTGGAGAACTTGTTGTTGATGCTCGATGTGATCTTCCACTGCTTGAACCCTATATTTTTCTTTTAGAGAAGAAGTGATGGAAGGAGGGTGGTATCCATAGAGTGTCATAAATGGTGTCATTTTTGTTGCAGTATGAAAGGGAGTGTTATACCACCATTCTGCCAAGGGTAACCATTTGAACCATTGTGTTTGTTTATCAGAGACGAAGCAACAAAGGTAGCCTTCGAGACATTTGTTCACTATCTCGGTTTGTCCATCAGATTGAGGATGACAGGATGAGCTATGAGCAAATTGAGTACCCAAACAAGAAAATAATACTGTCCAAAAATGCCCAGTGAAGATGGGATCATTGTCACTTACAATAACCTTTGGGCTGCCATGTAGCCTTTGAACTGTCTCCATGAATGCGGTGGAAACTGTACTAGATTTGAAGGAATGAGAGAGTGCACAAAAGTGTGCGTACTTGGTCAATCTATCAACAATCACCATGA
>SNQJ01S0165948.1:21042-37829 GCA_010110895.2 Picea sitchensis | reverse complement strand
CCATAGCCAGTACGAGCAAGCTACCATACAACACATCAACCCACTAATTCCAAAATCAATTTAATGCAATCTTGATACACCACCATATCCCAAGCCTTAAACTTTAAAAAATGCGCCAACCTTCATTTAAAAATCCAATTTGACATATATCAAGAACTTGTTATGGATACCATGTTTCAACCTTACTTCCAATTCTTAACAAATGCACGCAATCCTTGTAGCGGAGAATCAACATATCACACATATAAATTAAACATGGAGTTTAGTTCCTTCCTCAAACTAAATGCAGCATAATAATAATTTTGACAACTATATAAAGACAACATCATTCCCTTTTTAATCATATTTCCCATAACATCATATGATCAATATTTCAACAACGAATTTAAAAGAAAATAAATTGTAGAGCTTGTATCTCATCCAACTCATAAGCACATAGAACATAAGTGTCGTCTCTTCATCATAGTCACACAAGTTACACAAGGGTTCCCACCTATTAGTATATTATTAAATATAATTAAATAATAAGGCGTTGCAACTATTTGCAAGAAGGTAACCTATGTTGTGCTTTTGGGCGTCAACACTAGGCAACCAAAAAGAGAGTCCACACAAGTGTTGATGGTGGCTCTCCCTGAGACTTTCGAGAAAATCCTCCATTATTCTGAAGAGATGCTTCAATTTCAAGAATTAATTCCTCCAATATGTCTTCCTTGCCTGGATGATCATATAAAGAACGTAGGTGTAAGAACATAGAAGGAAATCCCTTAGTAAGAAAGGGTCTAATATAGCTACGTGTTTCCTTTCAAAAGTCTTCATTCTCCATAAAGTCAAGAGGTATGCGCTTGGTATGGTATGGGAATCATGAAAAATGAAGTGCTAACATAAATTGTTGTAGGTCAAGCTAATCCTTCAGGTTTTGAGTAAAACTAATAAGATATAAAATATATATCTTTACTTCATGGAATAATGTTAGAATCATAACCAAAAGGTTTGGGATTAAACCAAAGTCAGAATTTCAAGGAGGAAACATGATGTCAACTTAATGCCATAATTTAAAATTGGAGATATATGACATATATCTTTTGGAAAATGGGTCATGCGAACATAAAGAATTATTATGTTGAGTTTATTGCATGACAAACTTTTAATAATTTACTCACTTTACCTTTAATAATTTTTCACTTCCCCTTGATCAAAAGTCATGTTGAAAAAGGATAACATATGGTGATGGTTAAGGTGATATATGAGTTCACAATACACGGTGTCAATGTACGAAATAGGAAAGCGTGAGTGATGCGAGAAGTGAGAAAAAGGGCCATGCTTAGAATTAATTCAAGCATCACAAAATGCTTTTTCCAAGAACATTGTGCCAACCTTTAACGAGAATAAGAAAAACTTTGTGCAAGTAGTATGATTCGAGAGGGATCCTGGCAACACTTTGTCGGCTAAGTATTGTTGACCAAAAATGTAGTCAACAAATTCCAACCAACAGATGTGTGTCGCTTAGAGTGGCATGCAAGTTCAGGTAACTCTAGTATCATAGGATCAATGAACTGAACTGGATAGGGATGAAAAATCAAAAACTATTGATTGCAACTCACTGTGAGACAAGAAGAGGGTGATAGGGTTAGGTGGACCAGATTATACAACAGGGTGAAACAAGATGGAGGCCAAGGGATTCATGGATGAGGACTTTGTGGAAAAACTCATCAAAAGTGGTAATTATGAGGGGGTTTGGTCCTGTTGTATAACCCAAAGGGACAAACTCTTTGGATCTTGACAAAATGATTGGAAAAATGGATAAATTGTCGTGGATGTGTGTTGAGGGAAAACCCAAGCTTAACATTGAGCATACACAACGTGTATGCTGGAGCCATCTCAAAATGGAGGGGATGGAGAAAGGGAAAGAAGGAAGATGGGTAAATGATTGATGACCATGATGAGCAATAGTGTCTCTCTTAGCAAGCGTATGTAGACAAAGCGAGGAATTACGACAAAAAGAAGGCAACTTGGTTCACCTGCAAGCATGTTGTCCACCAAGACAAATTTGGTCAATCAGTTAAAAAATATACAGGTAACCTTTAATATCTCTGACCATTGTTCCATCAACTATTACCATTAAAAAGGCGGAAAAAGAAAAGAAAGAAAAAGAAAAAAAAAATGAAAGTAGAACAAAAAGTGAGAAAATAAACTAAATAACTGCGAAGTCAAATTTACCCCTCTTCGTAATAAAAAAAATTATTTTTTTATTTTGTTTATTTACATTTTTTATATATTTTTTATTTATGTACTGAGGAAAATAAGAGAATTAACTTGGACTCAAGTAGCATTACATTTTTCCCCGAGGTGTAGGACAGTTGGTGACATAGTGTGTTGTTAAGGCACTCCCTGATGTTAAAGTCATCGGTTTGAAACCTGCGGGGACAAAAAATCCAGCCATGTTAAGGGGTGGTGTGACTCAGGATGGGTGAGATCCCCGGGTGATTTTGACATCTTATATGTCCATGAGTCACATTTTCTCAACCGCGGGCTAGTCCCGTAGGTCACAGACAAATTAGCAAACAAAAACAAAAAGTAGCATGACATTTAGCATAAAGGAATGTGTTGTCTGTTTTGCATGCAGGTCTTAGGACTTTTAAAACTTTATGTGTGGAAGGATTGCCAACATGCCAACCAATAGATGTGTATGGCGAGAAAAAATAACTAATAAATACCCAAAATAAATGATTACCAACCTCCAAGACATGCCAACCTACATGATAAGCTTTGCATCTAATACTGAAAGTATCAATTGAATTAAGGACATTAGGTTTAGGACTTAGGGTTTGTATATCAAAGAGATGATAAATGCATTTATCAAACAAATTAATATCATATTTAGGAATATTCCTCTCAGGAACAGGGTCATCATAATGCAAAGGAGATTCATAATATGGGTTCAAAAACATATCTATGTCCTTAAAATATTCATCATCGTTGAAGGAAAAAGTGAACCTAGGAGGGATATGCACGCTAGTGTCAAGTTCCTTAACCTCTCTTGATTGAAACAATGGATTAGCAATGATGTTATAAAGTTTAATATCTTGATCAAACTTGTTATCACTCCAAAAGTCACCCTAGATTGTAAACATGTGAGCTTGGTAACATCAAAAGTTTTGTAAATGTAAATGAGTTTTTTGAAAGGTCAAATGGACAAGACTTGGAATAATAAGGCTTTAACTCAGAAATCTGGGCTAATCATGCACAAGAAAATGAGGTATTGAGTATATTCCAGTCAGTGAATAGGAGGAATACTTAGTGAGGGAGGTGTAAAGGTATGCTATTAACATTAGGTCTTCAAGCAGCCCAAGGAAGAAAAACTCAAACACAAGATCCTCTTGAATTCAAAGTTTAAAGAAAACTGAAGAACATAACAACAGCATTATAATCTAACATTCATCATAATACAACCATGAAAAACTCATGTGGATCCTCCAATCATGAATACTTCAGCATAAGAGGTAACAAGAAGATGTAAAGAAAAACTGACTTCTACTAATAAAAAATTCCCAGGTCCAGTACATAACCAGAGAACAGTTTACTTAGTCAAACAAAATTACAATATGGGAGCCTCAGCTCAACCATTCAAACATATTTTCCCTCATTTGGAACGTGGATTTATAATAAAAAGGAAAGGCCATAGCTAGAGGTATGAGCTAGCCTTCCTCACATCGGATTCTCCAACAACATTTTTCAATTGAACACCTGTGCTAGCAGTTATAACCAAACTGCTATAAAAAAGGAAACGTGTTGGTAACTGATCCAACAATATTTAAATGACACTTCCTCCCTTGATCTTCATTTATACACCTCCTTTTGCATGCCAAGTGTCCTGTAGAGGTGGTAAGTTGTTATCATGCTGCCAACTACTATCTCATCCATTCTCCACATCATCAGCCACCTAAAAGACTAATGAATTTGAACTCCTTGATTCCAGGTGCCAATAGGTAGCATCATTCTGGTGTATCTCTGCAGAAATTTTGTCTCTGCTAGAAATTCGATAGCGAATTTAGGTAGCGCATTGTGGAATACACAGTGCCCAAGAGAGTAGGTAGCGCCCAGGAAATTTACAGCGCCTAGGAGATTTTGCAGCGCACTGCACTCTACACATCCATGCATGAAAATGGTGGAACGGGCAAGAAATTGGGAGCAACATCATATATATCATGGCTATATTTAGTTCTTCAACACCTGTATGCTTGATGAGTGGCTTGAGCTTGAGGCTTGACTCGTGGCCTAGCTTTGACTTAGATTATGAATTAGGAACGCGATCTTAACTCATAGCTTAGTTTAATGTAATGATTGGTGACTAGCATAAGAAATGGGCATGTGGCTTTATAAACTCTAGACTTATGATAATGCAAAAGATTTATGCATAGAAATTTAGGTTTAGACTAGAGTTAAGCCACTTTAAAGCACACACCACCTCTTCTATCAAAGTCAATAAACTCATTTATTGAAAAGGCAACTAAAATAAAACATATGGAAATCAACAAAATAAAGATTTAGGAAAAACTACTAAAAGTTGGTTTTTTTGGTTATGCAGGTCAAAAATACAAAGGCCAAAGATGTTTGGAGAAAAACATTTATGAATTAAGACTCTTCCTAATTCAGTGAGGAAATTGGAATTTATGAACTAGGGTAAATGAGCAAAAAATATTTCAAAAGTTTAGCACAAGGATGCTAAATATACTTAAAATTTCCATAAAAAATTGAGTGCTAACATTTGGCTCCAACTGGGATGGAGACCTCCCTATGAGGCTCCAAGAACCTAGTAGTTCCATTTTCCTTATCCATTGGGCTATGGAGTCATTTGGCCTGTGAAAACTGATCTTTGTACACCTTAAAAACCATGCCTTTATTCACACAAGCTAACTTCTACTTATGCTTCAAACAGAAAGATAAAGAAATGCTCGAGCAATGAGCTTATTTCCTACCCTACTCTACTCTAACCAGCTCAACAACTTGCTTAGGTGAAAACAAACTTCCACCATAACCATTCAAACTGTTTGGTAACCAAATTCTTCTCTTCACTACAAATGATCCATAAAAAACAAGGAAAGTGTGACAGTTGACTAAATTCATCCTTATGATCGCCGATATTACCTTCAAATGTTGATAAAAAGATCAAGTTTGCATGCTCCAAAGAATTTGAAAAGTGTAACTCTATGTACTCATCGATAGGGTCATGAAACTGAAAGCAATGCCTGATTAGTTTATGCAAGGTTACCTTCATTGTTTCAAATTTGCTGACAATTTGTTTGATGTCTTCTATAGGCACACCTGGTTGAATGACAGAAACAGACATTTTTGGGTCAAATAGTTGCTTCATAACTTTAGAACCACCTGTTAGTTGATTGTTGATCCTCTCTGCATATACCATGGGGATAGTTTGTTGCTCATACACATGGTTTTTATTAAGGCAGGGATGTTCATTTGTTTCTGATGGATAAGAGACTAGATTTACATTAAAATCCCTTTCAACACCCCCATAGCATTTATAAGGATCATGATCATAATCATCATCTACAGGAATAGTGCTAAGAGGTTCCAAACAAATCATAGAAAAATTATGTTCATCACCATCACTGGTATGTCCATCAAAAATAGGTTGTCCATAACAAACCTTTGACTCTTCACATTCAGAATGTCTTGTTTCAGGATGCTTTCTAATAGCAAAGTATTCATTACCAAAGTGTTTGTCAACAACAAGATACTCTTGGTCAATGCTTGAGATAGTGACTTCCTCAGAGGCAAGGTCATCAAAGATACCTGCTTCGAGGATGAAATCATCCACTATATTTTCTTCATAGGGATAGAAAATAAAATATGCCTCATGTTCAGACTTGACATGATGCTAACTTAGAATCCTGCCACAAGCTCGGAGGTTCTCCTCCACTTCCTTAGCATCCATGAATAATTGTGATAAAGATGTAGATTTTATTTCCCTAAGATACAAAACAAGGTCAAAGTGTTTAGACACTATGTAATATACCATGGCAGCAGTCTCAGAAGGTTTAATTTCCAGGGGTAGGCTGCAATACAAGTTGTGAAACCTTCGATTAAAAGCAGACATAACTTCATTTTTTCCTCTTCTCAAAGTAGTGAACTCATTTAGGTACTGATAAAATGACTTTGTCTCTCCCCAGTATTTTAAAAAGGTGTCATATAGTTCATCCCATGAACTAATGGAAGAAACTTCCATATTCTTGAACCACAAGGTAGCATCTCCAATCAAATATTTAGAAAAAATCCCCATGATAATATCTTCATGCAATATTTCCAGATTATCGATGAAGTCTTGAAAGGTTGATAGATGCTCTTCTCCTGTAGTGTTATCTTTTCCAAAAAACGTGGGTAGGTAGTCTACAAATACGAGAGGGTAAGGATGAAGAAAGGACGGCAGCTTTAGAGGTCCAAACATCTTTCTCCTAACCCTAAACTAGAATTCAGTGGGTTTCTGAACACTAGAAGGTTGTTGGTAAAGTTCAGAGGAGTTGGTAGCCTGAAATGAATCAGTTTTATTATTTGCAAAAGGACAATAATCATTTGGTGCATGCTGAATTTCAACAGGCTGGTTATTAACAACAAAGGGAAAGGTAGAAGGTAATAAATCAACTTTGAAATCTAGAGAAGGGAGAGAATCGTAAGGTTCAGGCTAATTAAAAAAGTGTTCATGAACCTCATCTTCTTCAGGTGTTTGAAGTGGATGGATATCCTTAACATCAATGACATGGGAAGGGGGTAAATCTACTTGTTTGAAAAAGGAATATGCAAGAGCGGGCTGGTAGTATTTAGAGTATACAAAGAAAATTATGATTCTCCTAATGTGTGTAGGGAAATTCAAGAAAGAATGAAGGATAAAGAGCACAAGTTTCAGAAATAAATTCAAAACTTGATACCTGAACTTGCCTCTGCCTTCCATTTATGTCCAAGCTTGTTCCCACAGTGGAGTCTTCCAACAGGTTCATCTTCATGGAGTCGTCGGGTAGATGATTACAGTCAATTTTTTGTATCCCTCTCTTGTCTACCATCAAGAGTTGGATCTATGTCGTTCTTCCCAGGGAACTCTTCAATCCCCGACAACGGTGCCATTTATGTTATAACTCCAAAAGTCACCCTAGACTGTAAACAGGTAAGCTTGGTAACATCAAAAGTTTTGTAAATGAAAATGAGTTTTTTAAAAGGTCAAATGGACAAGACTCGGAATAATAAGGCTTTAACTCAGAAATCTGGGCTAATCATGCACAAGAAAATGAGGTATTGATTAGCATTTAGTCAGTGAATAAGAGTAAAAGTGAATAGGAGGAAGACTTAGTGAGGGAGGTGTAAAGGTATTCTATTAACATTAGGTCTTCAAGCAACCCAAGGAAGAAAAACTCAAACACAAGATCCTCTTGAATTCAAAGTTTAAAGAAAACTGAAGAACATCATAGCATCATTATAATCGAACATCCATCATAACACAACCATGACAAACTCATGTGGATCCTACAATCATGAATACTTCAGCATAAGAGGTAACAAGATGATGTAAATAAAAATTGACTTCTACTAATAAAAAATGCTCAGGTCCGATACATAACCAGAGAACCGTCTACTCAGTCAAACAAAATTACAATATGGGATCCTCAACTCAACCATTCGAACCTCTTTTCCCTCATTTGGAACATGGATTTATAATAAAAAGGAAAGGCCACAACTAGAGGTGTGATCTGGACTTCCTCACATTGGATTCTCCAACAACATTTTTCAATTGAACACATGTGCTAGCAGTTATAACCAAACTGCTATAAAAAAGGAAACATGTTGGTAACTGATCCAACAATATTTAAATGACACTTCCTCCCTTGATCTTCATTGATGTGCCTCCTTTTGCATGCCAAGTGTCCTGTAGAGGTGGTAAGTTGTTATCATGCTGCCAACTACTATCTTAGCCATTCTCCACATCATCAACCACCTAAAATAGTAATGAATTCGAACTCCTTGATTCTAGGTGTCAATAGGTAGCGCCATTCTGGTGTATCTCTGCACAAATTTCATCTCTGCCTGTTTTTCGACCAAAAATATGTTGATGTCAAGGGACTAGAGAATCCCCAACACCAATATTTCGACCTCCTATAGGGCTAGGCGGGAAGAGACGGGAATGTCACCCTGGGTTTAGAGCCCCAAAAAGAAAACACATTAGACTCTAAGCTAAATCTCCTCTAACCTAAAGTCCAAGCATGAAATCTCTTTTGCTTTGTATTTTTATAATATTTAATTTTTATGTTTTATGTATGAGTTCATAAAATTGAAATAACAAAATCAAATCTTAAAAGAAATTAAACAAATAAAGAAAATATTTACAAGAGAAACCTTAACTTAATAATATTTTCGCACTTATTTTGTAAGAAAGTAACTAAGACAAAACTAGTAAGGAGCTAAAATGTGTTAGTGCTAAAGTGAGTCAATTAAAGAAAAGTTTAGTAAACAAGGAATTGATTTAAAGACTACCAAAATAAATTATAAAAACTTTGTAGTGATTTGATATTTTTAATTTTCTTTAAGCTAAAAAAATAATAAATAACAAGAGAACTAAAACAAAAATAAACAAAAGCTTGTACCTATTAAAACTTACTAATAAAAACAAAACGAAAGAAGCGTATATACACCATTTTACAATAGTGATAAATCCGTTATTTTATTTTACTTTCTTTTCTTTTTAGAATTTTAAGTGTTGAATTAAGAAAATATGAAGAAAGATGAGATTTAAAAAGAAAACAAATAAAGAAACAATTTTAGAGTGTAAAGGACTTTGATCTTTAATTAAAAATGTTCCCCATACAATTCTTGGAGTTTCGGAATTTACAAATCTCTATGTAGACTTGGGCCAGGTATTTATCCTTTATCCATTCTAGAACAAAGTTACAATAGAAAGACCAAGAGCGAAAGAAAGAAGAAAATTGAGCCAAAATGGAATGGAGCAATGGTAGTGATAACACAAGGTGAGAACCTGCATATCAGAAACTGATTAGCGTTGAAATAAAATCTGCCTTAAATACAACAAACTGACAAGTAAACAATTCACCATATGAGAACCAACAAAGCTCATCCTCGCCTCATTCGTTCACTGCTTCACAAGACTCCCTGCTGCCAACAATTTCATCAATATATGTTGAAAGTATAGAGGATGAATGATAATTTTAAAGAGGGAAAACCTCACTGCACTCCAAGCATACCTCTCAAAGTTTTCTCCCTTTTATTGGTTGTATATTACCTTCTTTATATTGTTTTGATGAGTAGTTATGGTAGTTAAGGTTGATGCAATTATAAATGGTCGTAGTGAACCACTTGAACTGCTTCATTTTTTATTTAATAAATAATAAACAAAAAAAAACCTTCATTGTGAACGAACTAAAGAAACAGTCTCGAATTTTCTTCAAAATAAAATCGATATAGGAAATTTGATTAAGAAATATTGTTATCATGTTGTTCGTTATTGATGGAGTGGGGGACATCTCACATTTGCAAATCGTTCCATATATCCACTAATATCAACAAAAATATGGTCGTTATTCCATATCCTATGCAATTCATTGAGACTCGACCCAAACGCTTGGACCTCTTGCTACATGAACAGTAGAATATTACTTGCTTTGATGTCTGTATGGTAATGCATTTTTGCGCATCTCCTTACTAGTCCTTTGATATTTTGGTTTCATTAATTCCCTTAGGTACATTCTTGGGCAAGACTGATCAGTTGATTATGGCCTGAGCTTTGACAAGTACAAAATCATTATCATCTTCAACATGCAATATTTTATGAATTGCCATGATTACTGCAAGGCATTCCAACCCTGGGTTCTGGCAAAGGAGTTCAATATCCTGAAGCTTCGTAAAGTATAAGTCTATTTCCTTTTCTAGAGTGTCTACAGAAATATTCAATTTTTTGACCTCTTCATTCATTTCTTGAATTTGAGTTGCACTTGTATCGTGAAATATTGTTTCTAACAGTTTGTGCACAACCACACAACTCTTCAACTTTCGTTCTCTGATTCCTCCAAAAGCACCACCTCTTGGAACAATATTGTTGATAGAATATTCAATCAACTTGATGGCTTCTATTTTTTTTTTCCAGGAGACAGAAGGAATAGCATCTCAGCAGTAGTAACTCTATGCATCAATGAATCTCTATGATTTTTGATGAATGCCTCGTTAATATCCAACAAGGATTTATCATGCAACACCCCTAGACTAGGTTTCTCAATCTCTATTACATTTCATACAAGCTTCTATGTTGATGTCTGAGTTGGAGGAAAATTGTCCACCTTGTGTAAAAAGCGTATCAACCATCGATGAACCTCTCGATCATATGGATCCAATCTAAGTTGCCACTTATCAGCATGTAAATCAAGAAGTATCTTTATCTTTTCTATGTTAAGTTCAAAGGAAAGCAGATGGGTTTCCAAATGGTTGGCAGAATGTTCTTGGAGTAACTGTAGGTACTTTGTTGCTTCTGCCAATGGATCTTCCACCTATAACAACTTATGTCCATCAAGGTCAAGATCAGCAACTTTTGAATGTTCTGAACCTTGTTTGCCACTCTTGGTTGCTACTATGTTAGCAACTTCCTCTTACTTAGATTTCTCCTCGACGTCCTTTTTGGCTCAAGCCTCTACCTTGCGTTCTTTTTCCTAATCCTTTTCTTTTTGGACGGTGAAAGTCCTACAATTCCAGCTTCTTCGTCAACAGTTACTTTCGAAAGTGAATCATGCAACTTTAGATAGCATCTAATGGCACCAACGACGGCTCTATGGAAGAAAGGAAAAGAATGTAGACAGTCCTGAAACTTCAACATCTGTACATATGCATGAAGGGTCATATTTCATAAGAAATAAGAGTGAAATTTGAATTGATCCTCAGTCATATCAGCGGAATGTTTCTCCACTTCCAAGTACTTTTTTAAAGCGTGACCAAGAAACCTTATCTAAAGTAACTATCACCAGAAGATATCCCATACCACATGCATTGCAAGTTATATAAGTTATTGTGTGTTCGACAACACAGGTATTCCAACAAAGGACAAACATCTTCAGTAACCACTCACACAACCATATCAAAGATCAACACACTGATGTTTTGACGTGGTAAAACCCCTACAGGGAAACATCCACGGCCCCAACCAATGCGACCACATGTAACAGTTTATTAATGCAAAAGAAAAAGATTACAGAGAGATTTTACAAGAGAGTTTCTCACAATCGAATCATTGGAAAATGACCCTCCATGCTCTTTAAATAGAGATCATGGACCAATCGGGTGTTAAGCCACGGATCAATGGTCGTTAAGATCGAGGAGAATATGAACCATTGGATCACTCTATGTCGAGAACATATTGTGACCCTCGGATTTCCTAACTATGAATGCATACTAGTGCATACTAAAGAAACACACTTTTACCTAATGACACATTAGACCAAGTAGATCTTAACTAACTCCTAAGTGTCTAAATATCCTAACATCCCCCCTTAAGAACAACTTGGGATAGGATTGAAGTATTTACAATAGTGACACAATAGAAGTATTTACAATAGTGACACAATAGGAGAAGGAAGGAGGTATTAGATCCTATCCCCCCTTAATGACAACTTCCTGAACTCCTAACATGGATTGAAGTTTGGAAAAAAATTCTTCTGTAAGAGACTTTGTGAAAATGTCTGCAACTTGATCTTCTGTAGGGAAAAAGAGCACTTCAATAACTTGATCATGAATGAGCTTTCCGATGAAGTGCATGTGTAGCTCGGTGTGTTTGAGTTCATTTCTTATGTTGTCTTTCAATCATGATATGACATTTTTTATCCAGGTGGATATTGGTGGTCACCCACCTATTCCACTGACTCAAAGACCAATTTCCATTATTGCAGTTTTTTTCTAGTTTTCCAGGTCCTAAACTTTCGGGGTCGTTTTGAGGCCTTAAACAATGTTTTTTGGGCCCGCCATAGTAAAACTACATTATTTGGCCAAAGTGAAACAACAACATGTGTATTCCTTGAATAGTTCTTTCCAATGAGATAGCGTGTGCCTAAAATGGAGATCGTATGCAAAAGTTACGACCCCGGGAAGTTGATGTACCAACTTACCCCATCGGGGCCCACGTGACTTTTGGCGCTTCATCTCCTAGGGTCAGGTTTTTGTATGTTTAAGGTTTTCTCATTTATTCTTTATGTTAAAAAGGCCTTTGGAGACTCATTGTAACCATCTTCTTGTGAATAAGCATAGCCGACACATCTCTTCTCAGAGATAAGCTACCACCATTCTAGCTAGCTTGTGTGCTTTTGCATTTTGAAGCCTTTTGTATTTCAGATAGTCATTAATGGAATCTGAGATTTACTATATTACTATGTTCCTTGCCATATCTCTGTGTAATTATTTTTTATATCTCTGTTATATATTTTCCTTCATATCATTCCTAAAATAATCTGAATCAGTGGTATCAGAGCGGTCTGCTCCTTGTCGTCCTCAATGCATGTCCCCGACAAGGTCAGGGTATATATATTTGGGTCTCAAGCTTGTATCTCTTGAGGAAAACCACACTTGCACGGCCATGATACCTTCCATGGTGGAAGAAAAGAGGGACGGTGGGATAGGATATCCTTTCAAACTATTGCGCGAGGAAGCCCTCACACAATAGAGGAAAAAGATGATGGATAATTTCTCCCATATCCTTGGATGGTTGCCGAAAAAAACAGAGGTACCTTCAACCAACAATCCCTTCGGAGGTGATATGCCCTTCAAGATACAAGTTAACTTTGATGTTCCTTGATTTGAAGGCCATATAGATGTCGACTCTTTGGAAAATGGTTAAATATGTTAGAGTGTTATTTCTCTATCCAAAAAATTTCCAACAATGAAAAGATCACCTTCGTGCTCCTTAAGGCCCTTCCCCATGTCAGATATTGGTGGGAGACTTATTGTGAGCAACATGTCAAGGATGAGTCTGGAATTTTTGGGCCAGGACCCACTTGGGAAAAAAAAATTATGCCCTCAAGGAACAATATTACCTTGTTGGAAGTTATGATGACCATTACACGAGATGGACCACATTGTGCCAAGAGAGGGGCCAAATGGTGTCAGATTTCACAAATGCATTCCATGCCTTGTGCTCCAAGATGTGTATCAAAGACTCTGAGTGACATATGTTCTTAAAATACTGTGGGGCTCTGCACAGATACATCCAAACTAAAATGGAATTTTTGGACATCTCGTCATTCGGAGTTGCTTATTAATATGTTGTCAAAATCGAGCAAAAATTCAAACAACAGAACAAGTGGGAGTTCAAGTCTGAAAATACATAACAACCAAAGTATGGTAACAGTGGCCCTGACTCCCAGGTCAAAGGATAGATAAAGGATTTCCAACCCCGGTATAACCAACCCAAGACACCAACAAAGAAGGGTAATGAGAAGTCGAAGAAGGACACTAGAAAATGGTGTGAGTTCCACAAAATCCCTTGGCACAATATTGATGAATGTCACTCCAAATAGTCATTGTTGGATGAAATGAAATCCCCAAGGTTAGATTCTGACTCGGACTTTGATTCCAAGCCATAAAAGGGAAGATGGATCATTGATGCAAAACCTAGCGTCACCATCGCTACCACAAAAGTCCAGCCAGAGGAACCAGAGGATCCTGAAGAAGGGGAGCATATTTTCCACTCAAAGATATGGGTGAAGGGAACCCCACTCCATTTCATTATTGACAATGGTAGCCATAAGAATTTTATCTCAACGGAGATTTTCAAGAGGTTGAAATTGAAAATGATGCAGCATCCTCAGTCATACACCATCGTTTGGCTCAGCCAGGGATGAGACATCCATGTCAGCCAGCACTGTCGCTTGCACTAAGACATCAAACATGATGCAGGAGCATTGCTCCACCTTAGAAATGTGACAGCATTCCAGCACATCAGCGCACATTTCAGAGAGGGAGAGGGATTAATCCTCCCATTTTTTAAATTTTAAATATAACCCTATACGGATTCGTGTTGTAATCTTGAGTGAAAACCAAGCCATATCTCTGAACAGACATAAAATAAGGTCGCCTTTAATGGCTGACAGGTTGATGGCTCTAGGTTCAATTCAGACTAGATGGAAATTTATGAAAACTTCATTGTAATTGATGAGGTTAGGTGAGAGAGAACGAGCTCGTAGAGCCCTCTGTTGGCACATGGGTAGACCCGAGGTTCACTCCAAGAGCGCACCAACAAGCCATAGCTACTAGCCCTTTCGGCAACACCTACAAAGCAGATGCAGTCTCACCCGAACCAGCTAAGAGGGGGGTTGCAGGACAGGAATGTCTACAACCAGGGGAATATCAAGTGGATCTATCACAACAACAATACAACATTCATATATCACTTATCTGCTAGGTCTATCTTGCGCAGCTATAGAACTGATCTAACATAAGACTGCAAATAACAATATAACCATGAGAGAGGTCTAGGCATCAATCACACATACTACAAAAAATATACGTGGTTCACCCTCTCTCTAGGGCTACGTCCACAGAACTGTGATTATGATTTATTAAGGTAAATCATACAGTTATTATCTGTGCTCTCAGCTAGCAGAACTTATTTCTTCTCTCTCTTTCTTTCCCCTTCCTGCGCACCCAGCTGTAGTACTTGACCTTCGCACACAGTTGAATATCTTACAATACAATCCTCTCCCTCCACGATAGAGATATAACAACAATATCATACCAATACTGAGTGTCCTCTCCGACCCAAGTCCTCTTGACCTTTATTTATACATTACAATCCCTCACTGACAGCCTTAGTTCGAAACCTAGGTACCAAAACCCTAGATACCAAAACCCTAGGTGCCTAAAACCCGAGGTCAACTTGACCCACTTTTTATGGGCTTCGCCAATATGTCTTTCCTTCTTCATCGCGTGGTGCTCCAAAGAATCCAATGATTGCTTTCTCTGCTTGTTGAGTTTTCCACGATACTTCTTCCTTGTTGATCTGTCATACCTGATCTCCTCATCCAACAGCTTGATTTTTCTCACTTCTCTCCACCTTTCCTGCTCTTTTTCTCAATTCGACTTAGTGACAGTTACTGTGTCTCCCGCGAAGCTCACTTTTTACCTTTCCTTCCTTGTTATTCGCTTCATTCCATAACCAAGGGCCAACAGGCCCCCAACACTCACCTGTGACTTGTCCCGAGGCACTTCAGATCCGATCCTTTTGTTTTACTTCGACTTTGGACTGCGCAGTGCAGCCCTTGCTTTCTGCTTTATGCCTCCTTTCCATCCTTGTGCAGACTATCTTTTCTGTGTCTGGTAACCGGTTTCAACTGCACCTAGTA
Source organism: Picea sitchensis (assembly GCA_010110895.2). Lineage (NCBI taxonomy): Eukaryota > Viridiplantae > Streptophyta > Pinopsida > Pinales > Pinaceae > Picea > Picea sitchensis. Next base: position 22,440 of record SNQJ01S0165948.1, on the reverse strand, counting down.
CCTGGACCCTTTTCCTCATACTTTTACTGAGAGATGCGAGGCAGTTGGTTATCAGAGTACAACTTCAGTCGACTCCCATTCACTAATCCTTCCTTCTAGACTCCTTTAAATGTCTTTAGCTATGCAACTCCTCCTTCTGTATCATAGGCAATCTCATATGGTTTGAGCCAATGCGTTCTCAACTTCCCAGTGTGTTTGATAAACTTACTGTCATACACCAGTACTAAATCACCTTGCTTGAATGTCTTTTTATTGATGTGCTTGTCATGATAGGCCTTTTCTCATTCCTTCTGAACTTGTTGATGGAATCCTGCAATGAATCTATCTTCTTCCAGTTCAACCAACTCTGCAAGCCTCTTGCGAACAGCGTTGGTATCATCCATGTCTGTAAATGCAACAATTCTTAGGCTTGGTACTAATTATTCCATCTGGACAACAACTTCAAGACCATAAACCAACTTGAAGGGGGTATGCATTGTTAATTTTTTGCAAGTGGTTCTATAAGCCCAGAGTACTGTTGGTACTCTTAAATCCAAGTCATCATTGTTCACATTGAAAATATTTGTCAATGTTGTCTCCAAGATCTTGTTGAATGCTTCAACCGTTCTGTTTTCTTGTGGATGGTAAGGTGTACTCTTTTGAGGGTGGACTGAAAATTCTTCAGTCAGAGATTCAACTGTCTTATTGATGAAGTGTGTACCTTGATCACTCATAAGGATCTTAGGGCATCCAAACCTGGTTATTATGTCATCAAATATAAAACACGCAGTTGTAGTTGCACTACAGTCCTTGACTGCTCTATCTTCGGCCCATCTGGTTAAGTATTATGTCGCAGTAATGATGTATCTTGCTCCTGTGTGCTTTCCTGGTGGGTTTATAGGTCCCACAAAGTCAATGGCCAACTTTTCAAATGCTTGTAGGGTCATCTGCGGTGCTAATGGCATTTCATCTCTTCAGGATGGTTTTCCAATTCTCTGGCATACATCACATGCTCTGGCATACTATTTAGTATCTCTGTGTAATGTAGGCCACCAAAGGCCAGCTCGAAGAACCTTTTGTGGAGTTGATTTCCCTGTGTAATGTCCTCCTGTGATGCCTTCATGAGATTTTGTGAGGATCAGTGGTCGCTCTGTCTCCATAACACACCTCCTTAATATTTCATCCAGTCCCATTTTGTACAGTTGTCCAGCTATAAGTGAAAAGTCTGTAGCATGCACCACTAGTTGTTTTTTCTAAGGAATTGTATACAACAAGAGTAGCAGGTACCTCAAACACCTGCAAGTGTTGTTAGAAAATCTACCAGGTTAAGTATACCCCATGAACGATACTCTCCTTCATTGTATTATTTATTGTTGATTGATTCTGGTGAACCAGAATGTTATGAAGAGGCAATGCAGG
>SNQJ01S0165948.1:0-21032 GCA_010110895.2 Picea sitchensis | reverse complement strand
TGGCTATGTTTGATGGAGAATATTGTATTCTAAGATAGGATACTGTGAGAGAAATAAGAGTAAGTTACAACGGGTTTGTTGTAGGTTGTATCCCTTCATATGCTGGATAATAATAAAGGAAGGACCTGGCAATCTCTCTGGTGGACATAGCCCACACTGGGTGAACCACGTAAATATGTGTCTCTATTGTATTGTGTATCTTATGTGTTTTGTTTCTGCATTTGTTTTATTTTATTGCTCCATGGTCCTGTTTTTCTAACATATACCTCCTAGCCTCTCACGTTATCCAACACTTTGTCTGTGAATGGTGTAGGGAAAGGGTCATGCAGACAGGCATCATTCAATTTTCTGAGGTCCACACAGATCCTGATTTCTCCTGTCTTCTTGTCTTTTACCACCTTAGGGATGATCCACTCCGACTCTTCAACAGGTTCAATAATCTTTGCTTCCAGCATTCTGTCGAGCTCGATCTTCACTTTTTCCTTGTATTTTGGGTTCAATATGTAAGGTCTTTGCTTGATTGGCTTCACATATGGTTTCAAAGGTATTATCATCTCACCCATATTCCCTTTGATTCCCTTCATATCAGTGAAATTGGTCGGGAACAAGTCCTGGTAGTATTCGTGCAATAACTCTGTAATCTTGTCAATGGTAGTAGCATCCCAATAATCTCTGACATTGGCAAGCTTCAGTGTCTCCTCTGTCCCAATATTGATTTTCTTTATTTTGATCAATTGTCCTATGAATGGAAGCTCAACTCCTGGTCCTTCCACATTTATGTGGCCTTCTTTCTCAGCGATGTTTACCTTCTTCGGATCATCATCTTCATCGGTATTAATGTTGTAACATCCTTGCAATTTCTGGAATGGCACGGTCCATTCATCCTCTTCTTGCTCCAAAGGGAGGCCAGATGCCTCCTTAAATACTTTCTGTATCACTATCTGTAATGCTTGGTCTACTGAAGGAAATTCACTTTCAAGCAAAAAGGTGGTTACAAAATTTTGGATCATACCTTCCCAATCTGAAGTGACAAGGCACAGCTCCGCTTGAAGGTACCAGTTGATAGGGATCGTGTCCAGTGTGTTAATGAATCTGTGCACCCATTGTTCTCGAGGAATGTCACTCCAGGCCTCTTCGTAGCTTCGCACATGGTCCTTTGGGAAACTTCAACCTGTGTACCTCACTTCACAGCTTCCTACTTGTGTTGATAACCGCGATGTCATCAAAGTTCAACAATGTGTCCAATCTGTGATATTTACTTTGTGCATCCTCCACCATCTTGTTGGTGTGGCTTTCATGGGGTCATCCATTGCCAACAACCTCTGTTGTGTTGGTACACTTGTCTCAAACTCTGAGAAGAAGTTTTCTAAAGGGTTCAACCCCTCAAATGTGGGTAAGTTACTCACTATGGTGTCGATCCAGCGAACCTCTCTGGTAAGTCTAGCACATCTTCTAGTAGAGACTTCATACATCTAGTTCTGCCAGTTCTCCAGTGCTTCTTCTGAGTATAATGAAAATGTGTTGTTGCTTCACCAGCTTAGATTCCCATCGGCTGTAGGATTGATATAGTCCTACTATCTGGATGTTAGTTTGTAGATGTTTTCAAGTTCGTACATGTGGTCTTCTTCTCTGATAGGCTCTGTGTATTGAGGACCCTCATCTAGATCTAAAGGTGTGATGACCCTAAGGCCATCTCTTTCAAATTTCATATGCCTCTTCTTTAGATCAACAACAATAGAATTTTTGAAGGCCCAATCAATTCCTAATAATGCAGGATAAGGGCAGTTGTCATCAACAATTTCAATTACTTCAAAATCTTCAAAAGTTCTAACCCCATCGATGTCCACAGGGACATGCTCCAATTGTCCAAATGGGCTGACAGCTTGTTGATTAGCCATTCTAAGCATGATAGGAGAATAGATCAACTTCGGTTTTCCCATCAGTGCCCAGGTTTGCTTCATCATGACATTGACCTCCAACCCTAAGTCGAGGACCACATAGTCTATATCATATTATCCTATTTGAGCATTCAAGTGTAATTCTTTATTTTTCCTTCTCCTTTTCCCAATTTGGTGCACTGCCCTATTCAGTAAGGAGTTTATCTTTCCTAGCTCATACTACTTGATTAAATCTTGTAATTCTTGTACAACACTTTTATCTTGAATCAACTTAACACAAGTGCACAAAAATTCCATGAGTTTGCTTACCTCTTTTCCTTCTGTTGGCGACGCAGATTGATCAAATGCCTGGGGCATGCCATATTCTTTGAATTTTGGTTGTTTCTTTTATGAAGACCCTTGATCTCCTTTGAAATATTTTCTTGCCTCCTCAAATATCTGTCTTTATTTCTTAACATCGAATGGTGGGGTCTTCTTTTTAGCTTTCCTGACTCCATGGTCATGTGCAGTATTTCCTTGGGCTACTATGTCTTCTCTTGTTCAGCATATATCAGTTGCACTTGTGGGTTTTGTTGAGGTCCTCATCTTTCTTGAAGCTTAGCTAGCAGCAAAGGGCAGTCCTCAATGACATGCTCGAAGGAATTGCAATAAATGCAGGTTGTACAAGGGTTCTGGCAGTCCCTCGCTAAATTCCCTATATGCTTGCAGTTGTAACAGATTATTTGTCCTCGGCCTCGACCCATACCTCCTCCTCCTCCTCCTCCTTTGTATCCACCACGACGATTGAAACTTCCTATTCCTGGAGAATTATATTGTGCATTGTTTCCTTCTTGGTGTACTTAGCCTTGGATCTTGTATATGTCTCTTGATCTTCCGTGCATCAGGTCAAAATCCCTACAATCTCTATCATCATGACCTACAAACTTACAGAATGTGTAGTACAATTTTTTGGGTGTCTGAACATACTTCTGCATATAGTATCACTCACCAGGGTGATGTCGGTTTCTGCATACTTCGCACCATGGTAGGTTAACTTGCTTCAATGGGCTCAGTGCTCCTGAGGCCAAATATTCATGAAACAGGGGACAATGTTCTTTATCATGACCATCGGATCTGCATCTTACACACCAAATATATTTTCTTTTTTCCTTCCCATTGTCCTTCTTCATATCCTCAACCTGCAGAGACAAACTAGTCAGCCGGCTCAAGATATGGTTCATGCCTGAGCTAGATTCTCCCATAGGTGTTGATTCAAGCTTCATGGCGATCTCCAAAGATTTTGCCTGAGATGCAATCTTCTGTTGCATTAGGGGAACTCTGATGTGTGGTAAAAGAGAAACGATGAACCATTCTTTGTTCTGCTCATCTAGGATCTTAAAATTCAATTGGGTTGTTAGGGTCTTGAATCTCTGATCGAACTCCCAAACAGGTTCGGCTACCTTATGTTTGATCTCCTTCAGCTCAATAATTCACTGTGACTCTGACTTAGGTTTTTTAAACTCTGCAACCAGCGCGTTCTTGATCTCATTTAGTGGCTTAGGTTGTGCAATTCCTTGGACAAGCTTCATGTACCATCTCAACGCGTGATCCCTCAACGTAGTGCTAAACTAGTTTCTTTTAACAGCTTCATCGGTAATATTTTTCATGTTCCATACGGCCTCGCACAGGAACCAGTGTTGATCAGTATCTTCAGATCCATCTCCTCTAAAGATAGGGAGCCTCATCTCGTCTGCCATAGATCTGCCTAGGTTTCTTATCTGAGTAGATGCTAAACTACTAGTAATAGTAGTCTCTGAACTCTGGTGATTCGGAATATTCTGATTACTTAATGTTTCTGAAATAACAGAAGGATTGATATTACTTACTTCAGTGGTCTACACAGTTCTTGATGTTTCTGGCTCGTTCTGTAAAAGTTCTTCAGCTTCTTCTTCCTTTTCTCTGGTGGGTTCTTAATGTTCTTTGTCTTTCAGATCTGCCTCTTCTCCACTGTAGAAACCCTCATCTCTGTAGTTTTTCTTGAACATGTTCTCAAGGTGAACCCCTCAAAATAATTTCCCACTGCACGTATGTCCAGCTTCTGTGTCATTTTCGATGTCTGAATTCTTGAACAATAGCCTTTTCAGATCCAACCAATCTACTGTATATTCAAGACGTTCTTTTCATGCAACATCATCTTTATTCTTAGCTTCAGAAATTGTAAAAAAATTCCTCTGGGTCCTTTGAAGAAGTATCTCTCGGCTTGGTTGTATGATTATGTTCTGTCAACAGAAAACTCGGTGATATACCCTCCAATGGTACTATCTAACCAGTGATCTAAAACCCTTGATACAACATTGTCGACTCTCTTAACCTTCTTAATCAACTCCGACGTCTAGACCACAGGAGTTCTAGATCTCAACTCAAACTGGGTATCTGCCAACCTAGCTAACCACTTGTATAGCTCTTGATGGATTCCTCCAAAGAAGATCTCGTGAATATCAGTGAAGATGTGTCTCTGCAGCCAACCTTCGGTACTTAGCTTAGGGTTCTTTTTTGGGGCTTCATCGAAGTCCCTCTCTTGATCCTCTATCCACTTCTGAATCTTTGTCTTCTATGGGAACCACCTTGACATCCCCTTACACAGATTTAGGTCTCGACAACTGAACCATTTTTTGGCACATGGGCAGACCCGAGGTTCACTCCAAGAGCACACAAACAAGCCCTAGCCACTGGCCCTTTTGGCAATGCCTGCGAAGCAGATGCAGTCTCACTCGAAGCAACTAAGAGGGGGGTTGCAAGACAGGAATGTCTACAATCGAGGGAATATCAAGTGGATCTATCACAACAACAGTACATCATTCATATATCAGTTATCCTCTAGGTCTATCCTGCACAGCTATAGAATTGATCTAACATAAGACTACAAATAACAATATAACCATGACAGAGATCCAGACATCAATCACACATACTACACAAAATATATGTGGTTCACCCTCTCTCTAGGGATACGTCCACAGAACTGTGCTTATTATTTATTAAGGTAAATCATACAATTCTTATATGCGCTCTCAACTAGCATATCTTCTTTCTTCTCTCTCTTTCTCTCCCCTTCCTGTGCACCCAACTGTAGGACTTGACCTTCACACACAACTGAAGATCTCACAATAGAATCCTCTCCCTCCACAATAAAGCTATAACAACAATATCATACCAATACTCAGTGTCCCCTCTGACCCAGGTCCTCTTGACCTTTATTTATACATTACAATCCCTCATCGACAACCTTAGGTCGAAACCTAGGTGCCAAAACCCCAGATACCAAAACCCTAGGTGTCTAAAACCCTAGCTCAACTTGACCCACTTTTTTGGGCTTCGTCAACCTGTCTTTCCTTCTTCATCATGCGGTGCTCCAAAGCATCCAATGATGGATTTCTCTACTTGTTGATTTGTCCACAATCCTTCTTCCTTGTTGATCTGTCATCCTTGATCTTCTCGTCCAACGGCTTGCTTTTCCGCACTTTGCTCCATATTTCCTACTCTTTTTCTCAATTCGACTTAGTGACAGTTACTGTGTCTCCCGCGAAGCTCTCTTTTTACCTTTCCTTCCTTGTTCTTCACTTCCTTCTATAACCAAGGGCCAACACCCTCTTTTGTAAGGAGGTCTAGCATCATATTTTAGGAGGAGACTTAGGAGACTTGAGAGAGAGGGATCTCGGGGTAGAGAGGTCCTAGGAGAAGCTAAACTTAGGATAGAGTTAGAATAGGAGAAATAACTGAGACTCTGTCATAGTCCAGTCTATGTACACATTTGTAAATGGACATTCATCTTAATATGAAGAAAAACAATTTTTCCTGCACACGACGTCTTTATGAATTATTTGTATTCTGTGAATGTTATCTATGTGTTAATATGTTGTAGATGTATGATAGGTTTCATCTGTAGTGGAAAGATAAATTTATTTATCTTTGTTTTATTTTGAAGTATCATTCTGTGTTATTTAGGATGTGCAAGGAGTGCACAACAGAACATTTGAGGTTTTGTAGCCAGCGCAAGCAGTTTGCATCTGAATTCTGCGGAATTAGGAAAGAACGTGCCAGGAGGGCGCACCAGAGTGATAAGAACTCAAGTAATAACCTTAAGGTGATTGAATACCTTAGAGGAGAAATTTGTGCAGAGAAGGCACAGAGAGACAGACTGATTGAACACTTTGTAAGGAAGAGTTTTGCAAGGTGTGCATCGAGCAAGGAGAATGTCCGGAGGGAAAGAAGAATTTATTTTCAAGAAATCCTTTGGATCTTAGTTTGACAAAGTCCCAGAAACATAAGGAGTGCATGGGAGATCGAAACCTTTGAGGAGATTAATCTCGGAAGGAATAACATGAGGGGTGTGTGGTTGACGAAATTATTCTAAGTCCCAAATCCCAGAAGAGATAACGCTCTCAGAAGCGTAAGCGAGACCCAATATAGTCGGGTTCACGGGAGAAAGTTCAACGGCCAAAAAAATTGAAGACTCTCGAAATATTCCAAGTTAGGAGAATTCTAAATCTCATAAAGAGGAGCTATAGTAACCGTCGGATTGGTTGTAAAGAGAATCCTTCTCTATTGTATCAGTGCCTAGCAAACAAGGATGGCAGAGGAGAAGAAAACAAATCCCATCCATTGGATCTGAGCACAAAGGGTCAACAGTCATTGGATCCAGACAAAAGTGAACGAGCCTTAACACTGTGCACACACAGGAGATCAGAGTTGTCAAAGTCCTGAAGTCCCGAAGCGAGTAGGGGTTGTCCATCAGCAAAGGCAATAGGTGGCGCAAGATCTGAGTTTTCAGGTGAAAGTACTCTGAGAGAACCGAGTGTACAGGATTTGAAACTCCCAAACCCTAAAGACTCGAAGTGGATAGAGGCCGTCAGATCAAAGGGGAGACACGCGTCAAGATATCATGTGTTTCGGGTGAAGACGCTCCGAGAGGAACGAGCGCATAGAAGATTGAAACATCTGAAGCCCGAAGAGTCGAAGAATCGAGAGTCGTCGATCTACAGAGGGACAATTGTCAACAGATCATGAGCTTTGGGTAAGTTGTAGTGAGGTTCCAGTTGAGAACTGAGATTGTTGAAGCCCAAAGAGACGAAGAGAAGTTGGACCATTATAACCAGGAGGACACGTGGCGAGAGATCGTGAACTCTGGGTGAAGCCACTCTGGGAGAACGCGAAGGATAAGGCTTTGAGATCGTCGAAGCCTGAATAGTCGAAATGATTAAGGGTCATTGATCCCAAAAGAAGAACATAGATCATGGATCTACGAAGGGACACGTGGAGGACGGAGATTCACTTTGTTAGACAACCATTGAACAGTCATTGGATCAAGGGAGGATAGGTGTTAGGATATCTAACACTCCAGAAGAATTCACTCTGGAGGTTTGTGTTTTTTGAGATTTGAAATCGTCAAAGGCCAAAGTCCCAGAAACGATGAGATCTGTCGATGTGAAGGTGGACATGTGGTGTAAGATCTAGAACTCCAGAGAAAAGAGAAGGAGGAAAGTTCCAAAGAACCGAAGGAGGATCTCGACCATTGATCAAGAAGGAGGTTGCAGGACTATAGATCTGAGTTGAAAGGTCAAACATCCGAGGTAGAAGCAGGGTCATTAATTCATCAGGACATGTGCCAGCAGATCGTTAACTCTGGGAGACTGAAGTATGTAGGAAAGCAAGGTTTGAGATTTGAAACACCCGAAGTCCGGAATCGCGAAGAGATCTGGTCCATAGATTCAGAGAGGGAAGATTTGAACCGTCAATCTAGAGGTACCATCAACATCGGTAGATCAACTATCCCACAGCATTTCAGAGATTGGAGGTGTGTGATATTTAACAAGAAGTCACGTGGTCATGTGAAGACATCGTCCAAGGTCACATGTGAAAAAGCAGCTTAGCAAAGGGAGCTTATGGAGGTTGAGAATCGAGATTCACGAAGGTCGGACTCACAGAGGAGATATTGACCATAGGTTCAGGGAGGCAACTGGTAGAAGATATTCCACTCTGGAATATTTCCATATGGAGGAAGCGAAAGTTTGAGAGTCAAAACTTCTGAAGCCCGAAAGGCGAAATCAATGATAATCGTTGATCTAGAGGGGAATTACGTGGCAACAGATCACGGTGATCTGAGATCATGCATAGGAGACAGGGAGGGGATTCGATAGAAGGTGTTGATTGCAGGCAGCACCAAAGGAGAGAAGATCGACGAACAAGAAGAATTGTGGATCCAGGACTTGCACGGAGGATAATTATTCTAGAGAGGACCGTAATTGGAACCACGATATTCGCAAATGGATACGTGGTAGCACGAGAAGGATTGCGGGGCAAAAAGTGGGTTGGTTTGAAACCACTCTTTCTCATGCCCGCAATTGTGCATTAGCACAAGGACATGACCCAGGGTCGTATGAAGGAGGGGCTTACGCCTGAAAATAGTGTTTTGAGAGTGCACGAAAATTATCCCATGGATCTGACACACATGCACACAGAAGGAAAAGGGGACTTGTGTATATTTTATTTGGGTTCAAAGAGGAACCTGAGGATTTGATTCGACTCTACAGTTAGAAATATCCTAGACCGGGAGGTCGTAGAACCCCAGGAGGGTAGGGGGGTTACATCAGGTGGTATCAGATCTTGAATTTTAGTCTGTAGATTTCAGGCGAAAAAGAAAGAGGGGAAGGCCATTATTTTGTTTGCAGATAGCAGACAAGGGAGATGGTGAAAGGATATGACCTGATAACATCAGGAGAAAAATTTACCTGTAGACAACGAGTGAAAGGAAGGCAGAATGTTGATGCTCTGTAAGAAAGTTGTTGCACGTGCACAGTAGAAACAAAATTTTAAACTGCCTCGTGCGTTGTAAGAGAAGATGGAGATGCTCACAAATATAGAGTAATCCATAGGCTTTCCAGGAGGGCAGGTAGAAGGTAGAAATGGCTACTGAAGGCCATGAGCGTGGTTGAAGAGAATGTCGCAAGCAGAAATGCAATCCAAATATGGATCTGGAGCTCGTTGAAATAAGAGCAAGGATGGAGCAGCTGACATTAAAAATGCAACGAGATGCTAAAGCGCATTGGGTATATGAGTGGCCCATGAAGAAGAAGGTGAACTGGCCAGTCAAGAGATTGTTGGCCAGAGGACAACAACAACTGTTAAAGATGTGGATGAGGTATGTCGAAATCCTTAGAGATGAAGAGGAAGTGGTTCACATCTGTGAACCAGAAGTTGGGAGACACCTCAATGATGAGGAGGAGGTGAGATCAGATGAATATCTCATAAACTGCCAGGTGGGCAGAAGAGAAGTCCCAAATTTCCAGGTGGGCAGGGGGAAAGAGATGAGAATGTCTGAGAGTCTCATAGACTCTGTTGAGAGTTCATGTCAGCAAGGAATGATGATAGGTGAAGATTCATGTGGATTTTCAGACCATGTGAATGAATATGATGAGAAGTTAATTTCTTCCACCATCCAAGAGGAGGATCAGAGGAGCATTCTGATCATTGGGGGAATTTGGATATTCCTACCAAATAGCCCAGTCGAGGTTAGAGAATGTGTTGCAGATGAAACAATAGAAGAAGGATAGCTAGCACTGATTGTCATGATTAAAGAGAAGATATCAGAAGCTACCCAAGGAGAAGAGGAAGAAATGGAGCAGACACAAATGTCTACCCCGGCGGAAGGAGAGGAGCATTCAAAAGAATGGCTCAAATTTTTCAGCGAGGAAGTTGAAGCAGAGATGAATGCAGCACTGAAACCTACAGTAGAGGAGGAAACATACATCATGGATTTTGCTTATCTGTATGAAGAGTTGGAAGCCCTAGAAAGAAGAGTAATGGTACAAATCTTTCACATTTGACAGGTCAAGTTGGAGACCGATGGAGGAGCATACCAGCCAGAGGAGAAGCTAGAAGAAGTTAGACTTGAACCAATGCAAGAGGAGATGACAGAAGAATCCAACATGTCAGTGGAGGAGACTGAGTAGCAGGTCAGTCAAGAGGAGATTGCAGAACTGAAGTTTGCAGCAGGGTGGCAAGCTAAGGCCACAAAAGAAGAAGAAATCGATATGGGGGATCAAGATGATCTACCGACTAATAAGGAAGAGTTGCAGACGAGAAGACTGCATAAGAAGAACCAGCCACTAGAGCAGATAGACATAGTGATAGAGTAAATAAGAATGTTGATGTTGAGGTCAGCATAAGCAGCAGTAAGCAAAGGGAAGTTGAACAGAAGAGAGCCTTCCATAGAAATAGTAGGGAAGAAGAAGAAGTAGCAGCAACAACAAAGTAGAGGAGCAGGAGGAGAACTCCAAGGAAGAGTTTGGGATCCAGGAGGATTTCAACACTGGAGAAGAAGATCTCATGAGCGGGAGCTCATGTTCCCAGTAGTGGAGTATTATGCAGGAGCATCGCTCCACCTCAGCAACGCACCAACATTCCAGCACATCAACACACATTTCAGAGAGGGAGAGGGATTAATCCTCCCATTTTTTAAATTTTAAATATAACCCTATACGGATTTGTGTTGTAATATTGAGTGAAAACCAAGCCATATATTAGAACAGACAGAAGATAAGGTCACCTTTAATGGATGACAGGTTGATGGATCTAGGTTCAATTCAGACTAGATGTCCATTTATGAAAACTTCAATGTAATAGATGAGGTTAGGTGAGAGAGGACGAGCTCGTAGAGCCCTCTTTTGTAAGGAGATCTGGCATCAAATTTTAGGAGGAGAGTTAGGAGACTTGAGAGAGAGGGATATCGAGGTAGAGAGGTCTTAGGAGAAGTAGAACTTGGGATAGAGTTATAATAGGAGAAAGAACTGAGACTTTGTCGTAGTCCAGTCTATGTACACATTTGTAAACGAACATTCATCTTAATACGAAGAAAAGAAGATTTTCCTGCACACGACGTGTTTATGAATTATCTGTATTCTATGAATGTTATCTGTGTGTTAATATATTGTAGATGTATGATAGGTTTCATTTGCAGTCGAAAGATAAATTCATTTATCTTTGTTTGAGTTTGAAGTATCATTCTTTGTTCTTTAGGCTGTGCAAGGAGTGCACAATAGAACATTTGAGGTTTTGTATCTGGCGCAAGGAGTGCACATCTGAATTCTACGGAATCAGGAAAGAATGTGCTAGGAGGGTGCACCAGAGTGATAAGAACTCAAGGAAGAACCTTAAGGTGACTGAATACCTTAGAGGAGGAATCTATGCAGAGAAGGCACAGAGAGACAGAGTTACTGAACACTCTCTAAGGAAGATTTTTGCAAGGTGTGTATCGAGCAAGGAGAATGTCAAGAGGGCAAGAAGAATTTCTTTTCAATAAATCCTTTGGATATGAGTTTGATGAAGTCCTAGAAACGCAAGGAATGCGTGGGAGATCAAAATCTTTGAGGAGATCAAGCTCAGAAGGAATAACGCAAGGATTGCGTGGGTGATAGTAACCATCGGATTAGTTGTAAGGAGAATCCTGGTATGTTGGATGAGTGCGTGCAAGAGAAGAGAAGATCCCATCCATTGGATATGAGTGCAAAGGGTCAATAGCCGTTGGATCCAAATGGAAGTGCACGAGCCTTAACACCGTGTACATGCAGGAGATCAGACTTGTGAAAGTTCTGAAGTCCCAAAGCGAGTAGGGACCATCCATCAGCAAAGGCAACAGGTGGCGCAAGATTTGAGTTTGCGGGTGAAAGTACTCCGAGAGAACCAAGTGTACAGAAGTTGAAACTCTCGAACCTCGAATGTTAGGTATGTGTTATAGTCTTTGCACGAAAAAAAAAAAAATCTGCCTCGGGAAATGTGACACCTACCTCGGGAAGCGTGTCATGTATTTAGGTGGTTTTTTTGGCACATGGTTTTTGTTGATGGTTTCCTATTTTCGATTAAGTAATTAGGGTTTTGGACTAATCCAAGTCATTGGGTTAGGGTTTTGGATGCCATTGGCTCCTATATGTACATTGTATTGTAAACAATGTAACACAATGAATGAATATAATATATGTTGGTTTTCCCGGTTTGGGTTTGTAGGGGAAAAATCTCTGAGTAATGTTTGTATTTTCCATTGTATCTTTTCTGCTCTTTTCTGAATATCTGTTTACAGTATACATTGTACAAGGTTATAATTTACACCGAAGACCTGAAGCGGATAGAGGTCGTCAGATCAAAGGGGATACATGTGTCAAGAGATAGTGTGTTTTGGGTGAAGACGCTCTGAGAGGAATGAGCGCACAGAATATTGAAACATATGAAGCCCGAAGGTCAAAGATTCGAGATTTGTCGGTCTACAGAGGGACACTTGTCAATAGATCGCAAGCTCCAGAAAAGTTGTAGTGAGGTTTCAGTTGAGAACTGAGATTGCTGAAGCCCGAAGAGCCGAAGAGAATCTGGACTGTTAGATCCAGGAGGACACAAGGCGACAGATCATGAACTCTAGGTGAAGCCACTCTGGGAGAACGCGAAGGAGAAGGGTTTGAGATCAGCGAAGCCCGAACAGTCGAAATGATTAAGGGTCATTGATCCCAAAGGAAGAATGCAGATCGTGGATCTGCAAAGGGACACATGGAGGATAGAGATTCACTCCATTATACAGCCATTGAACAGTCGTTGGATCAAGGGAGGACAAGTGTCAGGAGATCTGACACTCCAAAAGAATTCACTCCGGAGGTTTGTGGTTGTTGAGATTTGAAATCGTCGAAGGTCGAAGTCCCAGAAATGACAAGAGTCGTCGATGTGAAGGTGGACACGCAGCATCATATATAGAACTCTGGAGAAAAGAGAAGGAGGAAAGGTCCGAAGACCCGAAGGAGGATCTCAACCATTGATCGAGAAGGAGGTCACAGGACTATAGATCTGAGTTGAAAGGTCAAACATCTGAGGTAGAAGCAGGGTTGTTGATTCAGCAGGATAGGTGCCAGAAGATCGTTAACTCTAGGAGACTGAAGTACGGAGGAAAGCGAGGTTTGAGATTTAAAACACCCGAAGTCTGGAATCGCGAAGAGATATGGTTTGTATATTTGGAGAGGGCATGTCTGAACCATCAATCCAAAGGTACCGTCAATATTGGGAGATCGACGGTCCGACAACATTTCAAGGATTGGAGGTGTGTGAGCTTTAACAGGAAGTCACATGGTCATGTGAAGACGTCGTCCTAGGTCACATGCGAAGAAGGAGCTTAGCAAAGGGATCTTATGGAGGTTCAGAATCGATATTCCTGAAGGACAAACTCACGGAGGAGATACTGACCGTAGGTTTAGGGAGGAAGGTGGTAGAAGATCTTCATCTCTGGAAGATTTCCATATGGAGGAAGCGAAATTTTGAGAGTCGAAACTCTTGAAGCCTGAAAGGAGAAATCAATGACAGTCGTTGATCTAGAGGGGAGTTACGTGGCGACAGATCACGGTGATCTAAGATCGTGCGTAGGAGACAGAGAAGGATATTCAATAGAATTCGTGGAGGATAATTATTCTAAAGAGGACCACAATTGGAACCATGGTATTCACAAATGGATACGTGGCATCACGAGGAGGATTAAGAGGTGAAAAGCAGGTTGGTTTGAAACCACTCTTGCCCATGCCCATAATCCCGCATTAGTACAAGGACACGACCCAGGGTCTTATGAAGGAGGGGCTAATGCCAAAGGGGCTTAAACCTGAAACTAGTGTTTTGGGAGCACACGAAAATTAGCCCACGGGTCTGACAGACCTGCACACAGAAAGAAAAGGGGACCTGTGTATATTTGATTTGGGTTCAAATAGGAAACCGAGGAGACGATTCGACTCTGCAGTTAGAAAGATCCTATACTAGGAGGTCGCATAACCCCAGGAGGGTAGGGAGGCTGCATCAAAAAACTTCAAAGATGAGGTATTGTGTGATGTTTCCCCACTTGAAGTTTGTGAAATTTTTCTAGGACAACCATATATGTGGAAGCATCATCTTGCTTATGAATCTAGGCCCCATAGTGTCATTATTAATTTTGGATATCAACTCTATAGCGTATCAAAGGCAATCCCAAATATTGTGGTCGCTTTGATCTCTGTGAAATAGTGAAAAAAAGTGGTTTCTTAGACCGGGATATTTTTCCTCCGTATGGTTCAATCTAAAAGTGAACAGAAGGTCACAGCAACCGCCAAAACCTCTGCATGGTGTCTCTCTTCCCAACAACAATAGGTGGATAGAATAGTCGAGGAGTACAAAGACATATTTGCCTCACCTACTGGGGTGCCTGTGCACTTTCAGGTGAACCACTCAATTGATCTAACACCTAGTACTCATCTTCCTAACGGCCCTATATATGGGCATTATTTTATGGAGAATAAAGAAATCAAACGCCAGATCCAAGTGCTAATTCTGAAGGGCCACATCAGACCAAGCTCCTCCCTTTGCGGGAGCCCAATTGTTCTAGTACAAAAGAAGGTGAGACATGGAGACTTTGTATTGATTACAAATCCCTGAACAAGATCACAGTCAAGAACTGATACCTAATTCCCAAAATTGATGATGTTCTCGATCAACTCAAGGGAGCCAATTTTTTCAGTAATATTGATATGAATTCAGGTTACTACCAGATGTCGATTGAGAAAATTGATCTGTGGAAGACAACCTTCAACTCCAAACAAGGCCTCTTTGAGTTGTTGGGCATGCCTTTCAGCTTCACTAATGCCCCGACCACATTCATGCAAATGATGGATAATATATTATGGCCATTCACAAACACCTTTATGGTTGTATATTTGGATGACATTCTCATCTTCAGCAAATCTTGGGAGGAACATTTGGAGCATATTCAACATGTATTGGGAACCCTGTGATTGCACAAGTTATATTCCAATTTGGTGAAGTGTTCCTTTGGTATACATAAAATCCAATATTTGGGATACATCGTGGATGAGCAGGGTGTACACATGGATCTAGCCAAAATCCAAGTCATTTTCGATTAGTCGGCCCCGAAAACAATGATCGAGCCCCATAGCTTCTTAGGCCTTGCTAACTTCTACCAACGGTTTGTGTTGGGGTTCTCTCATATCGCTTGGGTCCTAATCCAGATGACCAAGGGTGGAGTGAAGGTCAAGTCTGTGTGGTCCATGCCCCAACAAAAAGCATTTGAGGATCTGAAATCCCACCTCTTCTCAGCACCAGTCCTCATTTTTTCAGACCTGCAATGACCATTTCAGATTGAGACAGGTGATTTTGATTATGTTATTGGTGTAATCCTCACTCAGCATGGACATTTGATAGCCTATCATAGTGAAACTCTATATGATGTTGTTCGAAGATACCCCACCTATGAAAAATATATGTACTCCATTGTGCAGACATGTCGACAATGGAAGCATCACATTCTAAGGCAGGAAATGATCATCCACACTAATAACAGAACTCTAAAATTCATGTAGACAAAAGGAAACTTACAAAATGACCACCATCATAAGTGGTCCATGTACTTGCAACAATTACACTCGAATATCAAGTACAATAAGGGTAGCACCAACCATGTTACAGATTGCCTCAATCGACCACCGGTGGCAGCGCTAACCACAGTTCTTAATTCTTGTGGACATGAGACATCTGGATGGCCACAATTATAAAATAATGACTCTGACTTTGCTACTGCCTATCAGAAATTGAGCTCAGGAAAAATAGTTCCCAGTGTACATCTCAAGGATGGATTATTATGCCATCTAAACCAACTCTTTGTTCCTTTAAGTGAGCATGCAAAGTTGATTCAGGAATCTCATTACATCCGGGCAGCGGGACATTTTTGTGTAGAAAATATAGTGAAAGTACTGCAGAAGAATATTTATTGGCCAAAGCTTTGACAAGATGTTCTCAAGTACATCAAATCTTGTACCGCTTACATCATTTCCAAGCCCACCATAAAGAAACATGAGCTATACACCTGTCTACCTACTCCGGATAGGCCTTGGGAGTCCATCTCCATGGACTCCATGTACGGTTTACCTTCAACCAAGCATGGGAATAAATTTGTCTTAGTGGGCATTGATCGATTCTATAAAATGGCAATTTTGGCACCCTGCAAGAAGAGCATTACAACTGAGGCCACTGTCAAGCTCTTCTTCACACATGTTTGGTTTCATTTTGGGATACCACAAACTGTTATCTCCAATTTTAAAGTAGGTTTCTGAGCACCTTTTGTTCTAGCCTATGGTTGATAATGGAAACCAAGCTAACCAAATTGACTACCTTCCACCCAGAGACTGATGGAAAAATAGAGGTAGTCAACATGATGATTCTCCATATCTTGCGATTGTGTAATTCCAAACATCCATGCACATGGGATAAAATCCTTCCTTATGTTCAACATAGCTAAAACAGATCCCTCCATAGCTCTATTGGCCACAACCCTTTTCAGGTGTGCTTGGGATTCCAACCATTGGCCCCCATTGGCGTAGCTCTGCCCATTGCACTCACACAGGAAGAGTCCTCCCATTCTTAGATAGAGGTTGATCGGGAAGCCACATTTGTTGAGAAGACCGGTATATTTTTCCTATGTATGGTTTGATCAGAAGGTGAACCAAAGGTCACTAAAATGGCCAAAACCTCTACACAGGGTCTCTCTACCCACCAGAAAAAAGTGGACGGAATAGTCGAGGAGTAAAAAGACATATTCACCTCACCTATTAGGGTGCATGTGCACTTTCAGGTAAACCACTCAATTGATATGACACCTAGTGATCCTTTGCCTAACAACCTTGTATATAGGAATTCTTTTATGGAGGATGAAGAAATAAAACTCTAGATCCAAGAGATAATTATGAAGGGCCACATCAGACTAATGTCCTCCCCTTGTGGGAGCCCAATTGTTCTAGTACAAAAGAAGGTGGTACATGGTGACTTTGTATTGATTATATATCCCTAAACAAGATCACAATCAAGAACTGGTACCCAATTCGACGGATTGATGATCTTCTCAATCAGCTCAAGGGAGCCAATTTTTTCAGTAAGATTGATATGAAGTCAGGTTACCAACAGGTGTCCATTGAGAAAAATAATGTGTGGAAGACAACCTTCAAGTACAAAGAAGACCTCTTTGACTGGTTGGTCATGCCTTTTGGCTTCACTAATTCCTCGACCACATTCATGTGGATGATGGATGATATATTACGACCATTCACAAACTCCTTTGTGGTTGTATATTTGGATGACATCCTCATCTTCAAATAAAATTGGGATGAACATTTGGAGCATATTCAGCGGGTATTGGGCACCCTGCGACAACACAAGTTATATTCCAATTTGGAGAAGTGTTCCTTTGGCATGCAGGGAATCCAATATTTGGGATACATCGTGGATGAGAAAGGTTTACATGTGGATCCATCCAAGATCCAATTCATTCGTGATTGGTTGGCCCCAAAAACAATGACCGAGCTACGCAGCTTCTTGGGCCTTGCTAACTTCTACTGGTAGTTTGTGTTGGGGTTATTTCATATCACTTGGGTCCTAAGCCAAGTGAACAAGGGTGGCACGAAGGATAATTTTGTTTGGTCCATGTCCCAACAAAAAGCATTCTAGGATCTGAAATCTCGCCTCTTTACGACACCAGTCCTCATTCTTCCATACCTGCATCGACCATTTGAGATTGAGACAGATGCTTTAGATTATGCTATCGGTGCAGTCCTCATTCAACATGGGCATCCAATAGCCTATCACAGTGAAACTCCATCTGAATTTGTTCGAAGATACCCCACCTATGACAAAAATATGAAATCCATTGTGAAGGCATGTCGACAGTGGAAACACTACATTCAAGGGAAGGAATGATAATCCACACTGATCACGGGCCTCTGCAATTCATGCAGACACAAGGAAAGTTAAAAAATGACATCCATCATAAGTGGTCCACGTACCTGCAGCAATTCCACTTGAATATCAAGTACAAGAAGGGTTGCATCAACCATGTCGCAGATTGACTCAGTAGACTCCCGGTGGCAGCACTAACCATAGTTGTTAACTCCTGTGGACATGAGACATGTAGATGGACACAATTATACAATAATGACTCTAAATTTTCTACTTCATATCAGACATTGAGTGCAGAAAAACAATTCCCAACTTTCATCTCTAGATGGATTATTATGCCATTTGAGCCACCTATGTGTTGCTTCAAGTGGGCATGCAAAGCTGATCTAGGAAGCTCATTATAGTTGGGCAGTGGGAAACTTTGGTGTAAAAAATACAGTGGCAGTATTTCAAAATCATTTTTATTGGCCAAAGCTTTGACAAGATGTTCGCAAGTACATCAGATCCTACACTGCATGCACCATTGCTAAGATCGCCATCAAGAAACAGGGGTTATACACCCATATTTCTACTCTGGATAGGCCTTGGGAGACCATATACATGGACTACATGTTTGGTCTACCTTCAACCAATCATTGGAATGATCATGTCTTCGTGGCCGTCGATCGATTATCTAAAATGGAAATTTTGGGACCCTGCAAGATGAGTAGCATAGTCGAGGCCATCGCCAGGCTCTTCTTCACACATGTTTGGGTTCATTTTGGGCTACCAAAAACTATTTTCTATTATCATGATAGTAGGTTCCTAAGCACATTTTGGTCCAACCTATGGTCGATGATGGACACCAAGTTGACCAAATCAACTGCCTTCCACCCAGAGTCTGATGAAAAAACAAAGGTAGGAAACATGATGATTGTCCATATCCTGCGAATGTATAACTCCAAACATCCACGCACATGGGATGAAATTATTCCTTATGTTCAACATAGCTACAACATATCCCTCCATATCTCTATTGGCCACAACCCTTTTCAGGTGTGCTTGGGGTTCCAACCATTGGCCCCCATTGGCGTATCTCTGCCCATTGCAGCCACACATGAAGAGTCCTCCCATGCTTAGACAGAGGCTAATCGGGCAGCCAAATTTGTTGAGCACATCCAACACATCCAACAACAAGTTTGTGATATTGTGCGGAAAGCCCATGCCAAGTAAAAGCAGTGCCACGATCAACATCGGGTACCGCAAAAATTTCAGGTGGGAGATAAGGTATGGTTGCATTTGCAGAAAGAGCACCTCACAGGATCCCATCGAAAGTTGTGCCCACTCTGATACAAGCCTTGCACCATCACCAAGGTTGTGGGTGAGATTTATTTTGAATTAAGTATTCCTCCATTCCTCGGATTGCACCCAGTATTTAATGTGGAACTGCTATGACCATATTTTCCACCTCTCCTTGACACTTTGGATGTTGCCAAGAAGTTGGCCCCTACAAAAATCAATCCTTCCTACATCCAATGGTTGGAACCCCAAGCACACCTGAAAAGGACAAAGGACACCCACTGGTTTCCAATGGGCCCCTACCAAGACAAAGGACACCCACCAGCAGACTATCAAACTATATCAGGTTGTCAAAGCAGGGTAGTTTCTTCATCAGGGCAACTAGCTCACCAGGAGTCAGGTTAAACAAAAGTTTCATCATCTAATGCAGGCACTAGATGAAATGGAGACCATTGCTTCCTAAGAGGGGAGGAATGATCCAGGTGGATATCGGTGGCCACCCACCTATTCCACTGGCTCAAAGACCAATTTCCAATTTGGCAGTTTTTTTCTATTTTTTTCGGGTACTCAACTTTTGCAGTCATTTTGAGGCCATGTTATCGCAAAATTTGTACCTACCCAAAATCCCAAGGAAAGTGGATACAAAATTGGCGTAACTGGTAATAACCTATCACTGTCACCTTAATAGGAGATCCCTTTCTATTTAGGAGTATGTCAAGACTACCCCAGGGGAGATGTCCCCGGTGACCTGGGGGGTTTGAGAAGGCTAAGGCAAGTAATCACAAGGAAATCCTTCCCCTCTCATAGATCACTCAAATCAAAGGTTTATTTTATGTCTTAAGGATGAAGCAAATGGATGATGTTTTGTACCTTCCCATAACAAAACAACAAGGAAAACATGGCACTTTCCAAGTTCCAAATGATTGTTAGTACTTCATAAGACAATAAACCTTCATAAAGTAAGCTAGATGATTATGAATTTACATCAATGCAACAGTTTATAATGGAAATTAATATTTTATAACAGCCACAAGATTTATGCCTTGAAATTGCTTGAAAAAAGACAAGAAAAAGTGACTTTGACTAGGCAAATTGATAATTAATTGTCACAAGCAAAGTTAGAAATGTTTAGCTAGATTTTAATGTCCCTTTTGCAGAGAATTTGTTGTAGTTAGATGGCTGTAGCAATATTTTGAAACAGCAGCAAATTTAAATAGTCAAAAGTGCAAGAAAACCACATACAAAACTAGCACTTACCTAGTAGATTCATTAGCAATTATCACAATAATGGTTTAAGTGCAAGTTATGTAGGTAAATGTGTCAAATCAATGTATATTTGTATGGTCGTAGAAATTTTTTTCTACATATGCAAGTTATCTTAGGAGTTATTCTAAATTAGGGTTATAAAATGTTAGTAAAGGTTTCAAGGATAAGAGTATGAGTGTTTGTTTGATCAATCGCCACTTGTAGATGGTAGTCTAGTGCCTTTCTAGGGTAAATGGAGTCACTAATGGAAGCAAAAAATCTTCAAGGAAGATAGATATGATAACGATATGTTAAAGGGGTGGAGAGGATAAGAGAGGTGTTGTTATCCCAAGGCCTCAAAAATCCACTTCCAAGAGAAAATTGCTAGAAAGTAACAAGGGTTAGACCCTAACAATTTTCTCTTTCCTTGAACAAATTGTAATAAAAAATGAAATTGGGCAATGGAAGTAGGGTTACTAGAGTGATATAGTGGTAGGGATCTTGTTAAGCCCTAATATTGGCTCATTACCACTTAATTGGGGCATATTAGATTAGTAATGTTATTTTATTTATGTCGGATTTAGGCCATTAGTTGTAATTTAGATTAGTAATGGTATTTTATTTATGTCGGCTTTAGGCCATTAAACCTCCTAGTCTCCTATATATACCAAGGAGACATTTTCATTTTGAATCATCTGGGACTTGAACATTTAAGTGGGGTAAAAGGAGGTTTCCCCCTCGAAGAGGCATATTATCTGAAATTATCTCTTTTTCAAGGCATTGAGTACTTTTCCTGAGGTTTTTCTATGCTATATTGATGTTTGGTTCTTAACATATGGTATC
>SNQJ01S0165946.1:3806-21032 GCA_010110895.2 Picea sitchensis | reverse complement strand
ACTGACAAAAAGCCTCGTGTCCCGGCGGAAACTTTCCTGATTTTTTGCTTTGTTAGGTACCCGCGGGCTGTTTTGGGTTAGCCTGTGGATGCCCACGTGCAGTATAAGGACAACAAGAGGTTTCCCGTGCCCAGTAAGAAGTTAGGGCGCGGGTTGCTTGTTTTAAGTGGTTTTTTGAGGAATTGCTCAGCATGGCTTTGGCTAGGAAGAGGCATGAGTAGGCCTGATGCCAGGTAAGTAGGGATAGTGCAATTTAGGGTTATAACACCTATGAGTTAGAATATTATGAAGGGATTGTGATGGACGAGCCCAGAAATGGGCTCTACCTTAAAAGGTATTATGCTTGAGCCTTCGAGGTCGAGCTTGGCCTTTGTATACTAATGTATGCTAGTGTATATATTTCTCTCTTTATTCTTTTTTGTCACCGACTTTCTTTTTTATTTTTCCATTGGTTGGAAGATGTCAACAGAATATTCAGTGTTATTAGGATTCACAGACAATGTCAATCATCATATGTAGAACATGGATTTTGTCTCTTGGGTTATCTATTCACCCGAGGGAAAACTGGTGTCTTCAGGTGGCGTTTGTCTGGAGCCATCAATGAATAATGTGGATAAGTATAACACCATTATAGATCTATTATGCAACACAATTTCACATGGTGTTCGATATTTAGCGGTTCACCTGGATTACCAGTTAGTTGTATGTCAATTGAACGGTAGTTACAAGATACAAGATCCTGCATTACTCTGACATTTCCTGCAGGTATGACTTTTGGAACGATATTTTGATTTTGTTACTTATAATCACATCCCTAGAAGTTCTAATCAAGTATCTGATGCATATGCTAATTATATTTTAGATTGGAATTTGTCACATAACTAAGTAAAGAAAACAAACATTCATACATTCATCCATTGCAAGATATGCAAGTAAATCTGAAGACCAAAATATTTGTATATTTCATCCTACAAAACTAGGCTTGTATCCCTCGAAATACATATACGGCTGGTACATCACATTACCATGGAATCTATGCTTGAGGTCCAAGATGCGTGTCATGATAGTTCACTATGGGATTTGCAAGATGACGAAAGACTCTCATCCACACACGGGGTACACCAACCACCTGCATCTGCATCAGATGAGACAGGTTTCCCTACACATTGTGGAGAACTCTCTTTACATCCCCTCCTACCATCTCATCTCCTCAGCCCTTGCATTGATGTTGTGAATATCGATTTGGTTTTCATGGACCTACATCTATGTAAAATAAATAATTGTTAATACATGATACCATACAAAAATATTTGCATTTTTGTTTGTATTTATCAAATTGAAAAACACAAAAAACTAAAATATATAAAAATCAATTCTCACTGATCTCTCCAAAGGTGGATCCCGATGGAAATGGCATGTCACAGTCCCATCGGTAGTCTATCCCCTCATAAGGATAGTCATCGATCGAAAATATCTATTGTCACCACCAATGGAAGAACACATCATTGTAGGGGGTTGGCACCCTACAACCTCCTAGCCACCACATCACCTCAGTTGATCTAAGAGGATCTGAAATGCTCAAAAACAAAATTTCTCCAATGCTCATGAAATCTACACCATCGCGAAGTGCTCGTCGTAATATTTCTAGTGGTGTAAATGGATAGAAAATCTAAGTCTGTATGCGAAAGTTATTGCAATCTAAAGCATTTCCCAAACAAGTAAAAAGGTAACAGTCAAAGGTGACATGGCAGCTCTTGAATATGACACGTGGCAGCATAGGTAGAACATGTGACAGTGGCAGAGGTAGACCTGTGGCAGTAGCAGACTGGGCAATCGAGTTGGCAGGTGACTGTGCGAGTTAGTTGGATGGATGGTCCAACTAGACAGTGCCACATGGCCCAATCCAATGGTGCCACGTGGCACCTTGGATTAGATCAAATAGAGCATGGGTTCAAAATTGGTTTCATTCCTCCTCCGTGGGAATTGAAACCGAGACCTCATCCAAAACAACAACTTACAACTAGAGTGCCAACTGAATATGCTACATGCAACACTTGTTATATACTTGTTATATAGTTGGCATACACTTGTTTTAAAAAACGAGATATGTTGAAGATTTGGTGCCTAAATCCCCGTGCCTACCAAATACTCCAAGATTCAATATGTTGTTTATATCCACAGGATTTATGGGATGTTTAAATGCCATTTGGCATTAATGTTTCTTAAAAAAATAAATCAAACCCAAAAAAGAAGGCATGAATATATGGGTATTGTAATATGCCATATAGGGAATGGAAACTGTTAGCACTGATAGTCACCCTCAGATTGAAGGAGGATGAGCCTAGTACCCATCATAGTTTTTTGGTGGATGTTGGTTTTATATGAGTGGAGGTCAATGGACAAAACTCAATATATGAATGATGTTCAACACATAACTGGAGAAGAAATGCATAGGGAAGTGAGGGCCACAACTAAATTCAGTTAGTGAATTGGGTTTAAATGTGAGCAGAGGGAAGACTTAGTAAGAAAGGTGGACAATACTACTATGGGCATTGGGCCTTCAAAGAATCTTTGAGAAGAAAAACTCAGACTCAAGATCACTCTTAAGCTCAAGTTTCATACACTGAAATATGTCCAAACAATAAAGTCACAACAACACAATGATCAAACCTACATCACCATGTAGCTACCACAACTCGACTGGATCCTCCATGCTCGAGCCATTCAATGTAAGAGGGAAAAATATCACAAAGAAGCTGACTAAAACTGGTCATGATATCGTTGCAATCAAACCTACATTACAATATCAGAACAACCTTCGACTAGATCCTCCATGCCCGAGTGTTTTATCATAGTTTTTACAAAGAGATGAACAGAGGTTGACTTCTATTAATATGAAAGTCTCAAATATTATATATAACCAGAGAACAATTTTGGCATTGAAACATTACAAAATAGGGATCTCTTCTCAACCATTTAACTACCTTAACAAAATATCAAAACTACCTATTTATACTCAGACCAGTCCACCAATACCAGGAGTGTGACCTGGATACTACAATCAAAACCTTTCATTTGTGCTTTCTTTTGTCAGACTGAGTGTGCATCCCTCTATCAGACACAAGATCAGATTGGCATGGGCCTACAAAAAAAATTGTCCATAGGGGTACCTCGGGCTGACAACTCTGTTTTCCATGGCCTGCTCCTCCATACTTCTAATTACTAAGTGAGTCAAGGTTTCAACCACCCGACATGCCTTCCATTAACTGCTTTTCCTGGGGGACTCAACGAGACTTAAACCTCAAGGGGAATCCACGTGCTACTCTAAGATAGGATGCCATATAAATATGTGATTGCGGGGCTACTCAAAATTCTTTTGGGTTCATACCACTTTTGGGCCCGCAATCCACCACCTTTCGCCACATAGCACTTTCACCTTACCATGGTTTCAATTGTGGGACCACTCAAGAAAATTATCACCTGAGCATGTTGCATCCTCACAATGAACTATGGTTGTAGATCTAGTCCCGATATGAGATCTGGGTGCACTTTCTAGATTTAGTGCCACTACCAAGCTTAACCACCCGCCAACTTTAGAATCCTACAAACTATGCCCTGGAGGGAGGACGCTACTTTTTGACGTTGAAGAATAACACCTCCCAGAGAATTATATGATGTGGCAACCTGATGTCACCATGATGATGTGTCAGGAAAGAGAAGGTGATAGGTGTCACTCGAAAACAGGCTAGAGGCATGTCTGAGAATGCTTGAAAAGGGTGCCACGTGTCAAAACTATAAGGGTGCCACATGTCTGTGCTGACAACCGCCATGCATTTGGCTCTCCAGGGCTCAGGGGATAGCCCCTGTTTACCTACTCCTTATTCAATGTGACCTTGGGCCATGACCTGGGGCTCATATCTAAAGGCTATTTGGGATTTCATCTTTCGAGAGTCTCCACTCCACTAGATTCCAAATATCCCGATGCTTGAACTTACGAAATGCCCTTATTCAGATCGACAGTCAGACTTGCGTTGAATTTGACAGCCACGATTACTTCTTCGGAACCCCGAATCGACCATCTCCATGTGATGGGTTCCAACCTTTCCTTTTGGACCTGCCTTCCATATGACCTCGAGCCCACTCTCTGAGTGCTTCGCAAACTCACGCTGCAGGAAACTCTTGCATCACTCCCAACAAAACTATGATTCTCAAAACTATGAATCTATTGATTTATCACCACGTGCCCTTCTGGATTAGATGGTCCAGCTTCACTTTGCACTTCGCGCTTCGGGACCTCGGGACTTTGGTACTTCAACACTTCGTAGGCTTCAACACTTCAGTGCTTCGACACTCAAGAAAATTTTGCATCCTTCAGTTCCATTTTCCCATAATGAGTTTCTTCACAGCTTGGATCTGGCGCCACGCATACTGCTGGATTGAACGACCCATGCTAATTTCAGGTTTCGGGACTTCAAACCATTGACGAACAAATTTAATAACATTTCGAATTACCGACTCCCGTGCTAATTTTCCACCGTTGATATCTCCTAATGAGATCTATAGCCTGTATTTAACCTTTGCTCTACCTTTGATCTTGGGCCTTTACTCCAGCGTTAATATTTAAGCAACTTTTGGATTCCGAACACCCGTGAACCGTCGATCTGAACTCCACATGGAATCCTAGATTTTGGGAGCTAAGATTGCATGTTTTCTTGATTCAAGTCATGAATGGGTCGCTCTGAGTGTTGCACCTTGAGCCCACGGTTGCATATTGTATAAACAAAGACTTGGATGACTGGTTGGGGGCTCAGAAAGACAAAGGATGAGTGACTGAGACAAAGAGAAAAGTGATCATCCTTAGAGAAAACAAAAATATTAAGGTTGAGACTCCTCAGGTAAGACAACAAAGAAAAATAAGGATGTTCAAACGAATGAGGGAAAACGAAGAAAGAAATTACAAGCCGAAGGGGGAAAAACTTAAGATTTGGTCTACAAAAAGGAGAGAGACGGGGCAAAAATTATAGACTTAGGTAGAAACCACAAACCCACAAGAATCTGAAAAGTTCATGTGATAACATTTGGCTCCATAGGGGATGGCATGCTCCCTGCGAGCTGCCAAGAACGCATAGCTCCATTGCCTTTTCTTTGGGTTATGGGGTCTCTTATTGAAAACAAAAAACTAAAAATCAAAACAAAACATGAGTGGTATTTACAATGGTGGAACGCTGGTCACGTCCTAAACAAAATATTTCTTCAAAAAATTCCCATTGATAGGGCCACCTAAAACCTCAAAATCCTCCAAAGTCTACAACGTATAAGTGTTATTTGGGAATATCTCAGAAATTTTGAAGGGACCAATCCACAAGGCTTCAAATTTGACATGTTTTCCTTTGTCTTGTTTGGGGGCATCCCACTTGAGAACCTGATCTCCCAGCTGGAAATATTCCTTGCTTGTGCTCTTATCAAAGACATGTTTTATTTTTTGTTGATGGTCTTGTGTTTTATCAAGGAGTTTCTCCCTGGTCTATTGCACTTCTACCAGCTGTAGTATCCTCCTGACCATGTCATCAGGTTCTCCTTGGTAGTCCTGGAGGAACTTCACCACAGGAAAAGAAAGTTGAGTAGGAAATATTTTCTCAATTCCATACACCAGCTGGAAAGGAGAAATGCCTAGTGATATTTTTGTGGTAACTCTGTTAGCCCATAATGAAAACTTCATCTTTGAATCCCTGACTTTATTTTTGTCTTCTAACAACTTCTTGATGATCTTTATGAGGCTCTTGTTTGAAGACTTTGCTAAGCCATTTTCTTGAGGGTAGTAGGGATTAGAATGGACTAGTGTGATCCCATACTGCTCACACAAATTATTTAATGGCTCAGCCCTGAAAGAGGCAACATTATCTGTAATGATCATGTTTTGACATCCAAATCTGGACATGATGTCTTCAAGGAAACTTATGATTACTTTGTGAGAGGCACTCCTTGTAGGGATGGATTCTATCCATTTGGTAAAATAATCAGTGGCAATCAAAATCCACCTGTGGTAGCCACTTGAGGCTGGGTGGATTTCTCCAATGAAATCAAGACCCCACTGTTGAAAAGGTTCAGAACCCGCTACAAGCTTCAAAGGAAAATATTTGAGCTTCTATTTTCCAGAAAACTTTTGACACTTGGTACAGGCTCTAATCTTTGCACCCAGATCAGTAAAAAGACTGGGCCAAAAATACCCAGCTCTAAGGATCTTATATGTTGTGGTCCTCCAAACATGATGTCCCCTACGTGAGTTGTCATGAAAATCAATCATTTCTCTTTGGGCTTCTTGTGGGTCCAAACATCTCAACATAACTCCCAGAGGGTCCTTCTAGTACAACACCTGATCAATGATACAATACTTGATTGCTTTGAGTTTCAAATCTCTCGCCTTGTTTTTGTCCAAACCATCAGGAGGCTTCAACTTCTGCAGGAGGTATATGATGTCTTTATACCAAGTGCATTATGCTAAGTTGGGGTTGACATGACATTATTCACCAACAATCCTAGTTTGCTTATTTTCTGAGTCTATATTCATGAAATTTACCCCCAATGCCTTGCAATTCGACTCAGCTAGTAACCTGGCTAAACCTAGGCCTTTCACCAATTTGGTGTGTTTTATTTCCAGGTCGAACTCCAAAATTTTGGAGATCCACTTGCTTCTCTTCCCATCAATATCAGGTTGGATCAAAATCTCCTTTACTGGGGCCGAGGGGACATATGCAATAATTTTTGAATGTTGAATATAGACCCTAAAATCCTTGAGGTATTTCACCAAAGCATAAGCTTGCTTCTCCATAATATCATATCTTGTTTCTACATCCCTCAATGCTCTGCTGAGAAAGGAAATAGGTTTCTCTAACCCTTCTACATTTCTTTGTAACAAAATAACAACCAGTGTATCAGATGAAGCGAAGGAAAATATCTGAAACTCTTTGGAATAGTCTAGGCTGATGAGCACAGGTGCTTCAGTCAGTGCCCTATTAATTCGGTTGAAAGAATCTCTTGACTCTACAGTCCATTTCAATTCATTCCCCTTCTCGAGCATGGTTGTAATGTATTTAACCAATTCAAAAAAATTAGAAATGAACCTTCTTAGAAAGTTGATTTTACCCAAAAATTACTAAACCTCTTTTCTGGTTCTGGGAAATGACAAGGACTGGATGGCCTCCACTCTACTCGGATGAATCTTTACCCCTTCATCTAACACAATATTCCCCAACAATTTTCCCTCTTGCATGGCAAATAAAGACTTCTTTGGATTGAGGGAGAGACCAAACCTTTTGCACTTCAGGAAAACCTTCCTTAGATGATAACAATCCTCTTTATCAAACCTAGAGAATATTGTGATGTCATCGAGATAGATGACTACAAATTTATCCTTTTCTCCAGTAAAAGCGATGTCCATGGCTCACTAGAAGGTCGCTCCTGCATTCATCAATCCAAAGGGAAGTTTATCATACATGAACGTGCCCCGAGGAGTTGTGAAAGATGTATTTTATCTATCTTCAGGAAAGACAGAGATCTTATTATAACTGGAGAAACCATCGACCATAGACATACTGGCTGAACCAGTCACTTTCTGCCAAATTTGCTCCATTTTCGGCAAGGGGTAGTTATTGTTATAACCCTAATTTGCACCATACATGCTTACCTGGCATCAGGCCATCTCAGATCCCTTCTTTGCCAAAGCATTGCTGAACAAATCTTTAAAAAAACCTCTTTTATAAGGACCCACACACCCTACTCCATTACTACACGTGTGTACCCTCTAGCTGACCTCAAACAACCCGCGTGGACCAAAAAAATCACGAAAAAAGGAAAGTTGCTGACGGAACACACATCTTTGGGTGAGTTAACTGAAACTCCCGACCATGCATGGACGAGGGTTCATCCAAATACCTAGCTTCTTCTATCCTATAAAAGAAGGGCTAGGGGTCCCATTTGGGAGAGGAAAAAAGAGAGTAAAGAAACTCTTCCCAATTGCATATTCCTATTGTCCCAAGCCTTTAGCCATCCTTGTGCAAGAAGAGATACAAAGAAAATAAGTTGGAGGACATTGGAGAGGAGCCCAGGATTAGGATTCGCGGAGCAGTGGCCGGTCTCGACATTGTAAGTTGATTCATTAAAGGTAATAATAAATAATGCTTTTCCCATCCCACTATATGAGTTCTTAATAGTTCAGTAAATATATGTTTGAATCTCTAACCCATTAATCTATAGGTAAAATGCATGTGTAGTTTGTTGCTTGTTTTGTACGCAAGTCAATCTCGAGAGGATAGTTTCCAAAAAGCGATCAAGCGTGAAGGGGGATCAACATCAAACATCCAGAACAAGGTATGTTGGTCTAACCATGTATTTGCTAAAAAGGAATGGGGTTTAAGTCTGGGGATGAAGGTAGAAAGTAGATTTCTTTTGGTCATATCTGCATGCATAAGATAACCCTATTTGCTAGTCCGTTAGGGGATTTCCCTCACAACAGTTATCCTTTTTGGAGCTCCTGTTCAAATTTCTCAAGTCAACACACTACCTGATTTCCCCATTCTTCTTCTTGATAGGCACCGAATTATCCACCCACTCCAAAAATCTCAAAGGGATGATGATCTGTGCATCCAACAACTTCTTGACTTCTTTTTCCATAATCGACAATAGCATGGGATTTATTTGTTCGAGATTTTTCTTTAAAGGTTTGTCATCTTATTTCAAAGGGATTTTGTGTTCAATGATGCTCGTGTCACATGTTCTCAAAGCCTTGTATGTCCAAGAAAAAACATCAGTGAACTCCTTCAAGAGTCTGACATATTCAACCCTTTGATCTTTTGACAAGCTGGTAGACAATTTGACCCATTTGGGATCCTCTTCCGTTCCTAGATTGAATTCAGTCACATCAACCTCTTCAGTTGATCCTTCAACCTTTACAACAACATCATTTTTGTCAAACAATCTCTCCAAAGGGACAAGCCCCTTTGGAATATGGTTGCTAGGAAACTAAACAATATGATGGCTAGCAATATTATTCATAAAAACATCGGCATGAGGGCTTTGTTCATAATCCTAATCCTGGTCGATATGCATATCAGAAAATTCATCCATAGTCTCAAGGAATTATTTTATCTCAATATCATCCTCAAATACCTTCCAATGTTTGATGTTGTCAGGAATAGAGGGTCTGTATTTTATCTCCACCTAATATTTGAGTTTGGGGGGCAAAGGGACCTTAAAATTACTTGCTCAGACTGCCAAGGAATATGGCACAGAGTTATCCTACCTTGGAACAAATGAAATATTAAAAGCCAAGAAGATACTGTCAATCATATCCCATACGTCATTTCTATAGGCCCTTAACCTTGGGTGCTTAGCCTGATACATATTTCTGACTTGATGAACAAGCATCTCAGCGTCTCCAAACACTTCTATCTCCTCAATTTTCATGTCTTTCACAACTCTCAAACCCAAAACAAGAGCCTCATATTATGCCACGTTGTTTGTTGTTTCAAATTCCAAATTGCAGGATGGAGATATGCTCTCTTGGGTAGGGGAAATAAAAACTACTCTAGCACCAACACTTTCCTTAGAAGAAGCTCCATCAAAAAACATTTTCCACACAGAGGTATTGGGGGGAGGATCTTTGAAAAAGGTAATAGGTTTCTTTCTAATTTCAATAGGAGGCTGAGGAACATCAGAGAGCTGCAAAATACTGGTTCCTAAATTAGTATTGACTGAGAAAATGGGTTGGTTGATGGGATTGGCTTCATCACTGATAATGTAGGAAAGTTGTGCTTCTCTATAAATCCTTCTATGTTCCCCTTCGAACATAGGAATGGTGGAATATGACAGATCCATATGCAAATCTCCCCCTAGTTTTTTGATCCATGATCTAGACACAATCATCCCAAACTTAGGAGGAACATCAGCTACCACTATATCCATGACCACACTCTTCATTGGCAATTGGAACAAGGAGACGACCAGGTATTTAATCACCCCGAGGCATTTCACTTTCCTGGAATCGAATGAATACAGGTCATGGCAGGTTTTTATAACTTCCAACCCCAACTCATCCATGACAATTTTAGGCATACGATTGTGAGATGCTCCTGAATCCATCAAGAAATTTTGTGACACATTATCATGGATGTTCAATGATGTATAAAAGGGAGGTAAGGAATCATCTCTATCCTCTACCAAAGGGCCTAGTCTAACAGTTGGATTTTCATCTTGAAGGTTGACTGAATCTGTGCGATGAGATGAAGGTTTGGGCTGCCACACTTTGGAGAGGCACCTTTTGAAGTCCTCAAACTCGATCATCCCCGAAAGAGGTACAAGGATCTTAATATTTTGAAACTCCTTCTCTAATATATATGAGGAGGGAGGCTTCAGAATCTCCTTCACTTCTGGGATAAGGCTTTTGACCACTGATGGGGGTTCTTGTACCTTTTTTTCTTTACTGTTTTCTGCCACCTCTTTAGTAGTCTTCTCAGTTCTGGTAGGCTGGTCAAAAATATCAAGCTTCCCCTCTTTCTTTTTTGACCTCATATTATATCTATTTGGATGATTTCTAGCCTTTTCCCCTTTTCTCAACTCATTTAATTGACTATCCATGAGAGACTCCCCATATGAAACTTGGGTTAAATGAGGAAATGAGGAGGTGTCCCCAAGACAATGAATTTTAGGATCAAGATCTTCTTCCTCTCCTTCTCCATCAGTAACAAGGTTGTTTTGGAGAGGATCTTGAATTATCTGATCATCTCTATCTCTATTTCATTGATCTCTTTGGATGATTTGGGGGGCATTGTTTGGTATTTTGAAGATACCCCTATTATCATCATTTTGGGGATACCTATAGCTCTTTTTTTCTTCCAATTTCAACCTTTCCACCTCAGAAAAAAGTGGTTTTATCAGCCTGGTGCTTTCATATTATGGGGGATGGGTAACATAGGAATCAGAGGCTGAAGCTTCAGATTTACCTCTTCTCCTGTCTCCATCGAATTTTCTCCTGAGTTTGTCTACTGCCAGTATATTAGATTCTACTTCAAGTGTTGCATCTTGCATATGAACCAAGGAGGTGGCCCTTCTCTCTCTCAACATGAGGCAAAATTCGGGGTCAAAATCACTAGCATAGGTAACCGTGGTTGAGGTTTCAATAGGTTTTATTTCAAGG
Source organism: Picea sitchensis (assembly GCA_010110895.2). NCBI lineage: Eukaryota > Viridiplantae > Streptophyta > Pinopsida > Pinales > Pinaceae > Picea > Picea sitchensis. Next base: position 9,841 of record SNQJ01S0165946.1, on the reverse strand, counting down.
GGAATCCTGCCATACATCCTATTGAATCTTTTTAAGAAATCTAAAACAGATTCCCCTTCTTTCCTCTTAAGTTCCCCAAACTCTGTAATATAATAAAGAAAATATTTTTTATCCCCCCAATGTCTTAAAAATGTATCATCTAGGACTTGAATCCCATCAATAGATCTTGGGGCCAAGCCCCTAAACCATTTCCTATCCTCTCCATTAAGGCTATGGACAAAAACTCTCATCCATACATCTTGATTTTAGATATCATGATTATCTGCAAAACTGTAAAAGGATTCAAGGTGTTCCTCTATAGTTATTCTTTCCTCCCCCGTGAACTTGGGAAACCCCTTAAGGTATCCTTCAGCCGATAGATCATTCAAAGGTTGAGGTAAGACGAGGGGGGTATATATATTAGCCACTATGTCAACCATTTTGTCTCTAGTCCGATTAGCACCTGCCATTGGGATGTGAGTTGGAGGAGAACCATGAGGATATGGAGTTGGGATAGGTATGAATGTATTTCTGTGTATTGGAGAAAGAGGAAACGACTGAGTGTTGGGGGAAAATGCTACAAGGATCGAGGGGACATAAGTTTTCCCTTCTGTAAATGCAACAAATCTAATAGGGAGAGGAGTAGTAAATCCTGGAGTGGGAAAATATTCTGAGGTCCCTGGTCTAAACCACTGTACTATATTAGGGGAAACAGGGGTATCAAATGTTTCTCCTTGTAAACCAAGGCTAGGAGGGGAGAAATCAATACGAAAAATCCCAAAATTTAAAATTCTTGAAACTCCAATAGATGGTAGAATAGGAGAACTAGAAGCAGTTAATGGAGTTTTTAAAGAAGGATTATGTAAATTACTAGAATCGCCTGGTACAATAGTTGAGGTACCTTCTTGAGAGGTCTTTCCTTTTTTGATAATTTTATCTAGGTCAGCTTCAAGTGTCGCTAGAGGTAGCTATGGAGTGGAACTTGTGTGTCTGCTTTTGGGAGCCACAACTGAAAGAACGAAGTCGCCAGGTGAAAGTTGAAATATTCAAGGTACTAATTTCTGATGCACCTTCAGAATCATAGTTTCTTTGCCATCCTTACCCAGGAAATGTCTTCAATTCGTTCCCCGACAATGGTGCCAAGAATGTTAGCATTGATAGTCACCCTCAGATTTCAGGAGGATGAACCCAGTACCCATCAGCGTTTTTTGGTGGATGTTTATTTTATATGAGTGGAGGTCAATGGACAAAACTCAATATATGAATGATGTTCAACACAGAACTGGATAAGAAATGCACAGGGAAGTGAGGGCCACAACTAACTTCAGTCAGTGAATTGGGTTTAAGTGTGAGTAGAGGGAAGACTTAGTAAGAAAGGTGGAAAATACTTCTATGGGCATCAGAACTTCAAAGTAGCTTGGAGAAGAAAAACTCAGACTCAAGATCACTCTTAAGCTCAAGTTTCAGACACTGAAATATGTCCAAACAACACAGTCACAACATCACAATTATCAAACCTACATCACCATGCAGCTACAACAACTCAACTGGATCCTCCATGCCCGATCCATTCAGTGTAAGAGGGAAAAAGATAACAAGGAAGCTGACTAAAACTGGTCATGATACTGCTGCGATCAAACCTACATTACAACAACACAACAACCTTCGACTAGATCCTCCATGCTCGAGTGTTTTAGCACAGTGTTTACAAAGAGATGAAAAAAGGTTGACTTCTATTAATCTGAAAGTCTCAAATCTTATACATAACCAGAGAACAGTTATGGCATCAAAACATTACAAAATAGGGAGCTCTTCTCAACCATTTGATGAACTTAACAAAATATCAAAACTACCTATTTATACTCAGACCAATCCACCACTACCAGGAGTGTGACCTCGATACTACATTCAAAACCTTTCGTATGCACTTTCTTTTGTCAGACTGAGCATGCATCCCTCTATCAGATGCGAGCTAAGATCGGCATGGGCTTGCAGAAAAGTTTGTCCACAGGGGTACCTCGGGCTGAAAAATCTATTTTCCACGACCGGCTCCTCCATACTTCTAATTATTGAGTGAGTCGAGGTTTCAACCACCCGACCTACCTTGCATCAACTGCTTTTCCTCGAGGACTCAATGAGACTTAAACCTCAAGGGGTGGCCATGTGCTACTCTAGGATAGGACGCCATATAAACATGTGATTGTAGGGCTGCTCAAAATTGGTTTGGGTTCATACCTCTTTTGGGCCCGCAATCCACCACCTTTCACCATGTAGCACCTTCACCTTACCATGGTTTCAATTACGGGACCTCTCAACAAAATTATCACTTGAGCATGTTGCATCCCCGCAATGAACTATGGTCGTAGATCTGGTCCCGATATAAGATCTGGGTGCACTTACTAGATTTAGCGTCACTGCCAAGCTTAATTGTCTGCTAACTTTAGAATATGCCAAGTTGTTCCCTCGGGGGAGGACGCTACTTTTTGACATTGAACAATAACATCCCGAGGTATGATCTGACATGACAGCCTGACATCACCATGATGATGTGTTAGGAGAGAGAATGTGATAGTTTTCACTCAGAAGCAAGCGAGAAACATGTCTGAGAATTCTTGCCACGTGTCAAAACCATAAGGGTGCCACTTGTATGTGCTGACGGCCGCCACGCATTTGGATCTCCAAGGCTCAGGGGCTAGCTCTTGTTTACTTGCTCCTTCTTAAATATGACCTAGGGATCATATCTAAAGGCACTTTAGGATTTTGTCTTTCGGGAGTCTCCACTCCACTGGATTCCAAATATCCCGATGCTCGAACTTGCAAAATGGCCTTATTCAGATTGATGGTCGGACTTGCTTTGAATTTGACAGCCACGATTGCTTCCTCGAAACCCCAAATCAACCATCTCCATGTGATGGGTGCCAAGATTTCCTTCTGGACCCTCTTTCCATATGACCTCGGGACCACTCTCCAAGTGCTTCATGAACTCGCGCTGCGGGAAACTTGTGCATCACTCTCAGCAAACCTATGATTCGTGAAACTGTGAATCTGTTGATCTATCACCACATGCCCTTCTGGATCATATGGTCCAGCTTCACTTCACATTTCATGCTTCGGGACCCCTGGATTGCAATACTTTGGCACTTCGATAGCTTCGGAACTTCAGCATTTCGGTAGTCGAGAAAATTTTGCATCCTTCACTTCATTTTTCTCGAAATGAATTTCTCCGCAGCTTAGATTTGGCACCACTTGTCCTGCTGGATTGGACAACCCATGCTAATTTCAGGTTTCGGGACTTTTCACCTTTGATGAACAACTTTAATAACATTTCAAACTCGCGACTCCTATGTTAATTTTCCATCGTTGATCTCTCCCATTGAGATCTACAACCCAGATTTAACCTTTATTCTACGTTTGATCTTGGGCCTTTGCTCCAGCCTTAATCTTTGAGAAAATTTCATATTCTGAGTACCCACGAATCATCGATATGAATTCCACATGGAATCTGAGCTGTTGGGAGTTGAACTCGTTTGTTTTCTTGATCCGAGTCTGGAATGGGTTTCTCTGAGTGTTGCACCTTGAGCCCTGGTTGCGGCTTGTATAAACAAAGACTTGGATGACTGGTTGGGTGCTCGGAAAGAAAAAGGACGAGTGACTAAGATAAATATGAAAGTGATCACCCTTAGAGAAAACAAAAATCTTAGGGTCGAGACTCCTCAGGTAAGACAACAAGGAAAAAACAGGTCGTTCAAACGAATGAGGGAAAACAGAGAAAAACATTACAAGCCGAAAGGGGGAAAACTTAATATTTGGTCCACGAAAAGGAGAGAGACAGGGAAAAAAATACAGACTTAGGTAGAAACCACAAACCCACAAGACTCTGACAAGTTCATGTGATAACAAAAACCAACTATTATTTTATGCCATAAACTTAAACAAACAAATGCATATCACATTAAAAAAAAAGGATATAACATATATCCATTTTCTATTATTTGAATATTTATCCTCATTTAAAGTGAGACAAGTTTATTAAAGTGGGTTAAATCCATACTTTTGGATTATTATTATCTCAAACTCCATTTAAAGGTGGATAAGCCTATTTGGGTGGATATTGTCACTACTACATATGGGTAGATTATTCCATGAAATATTTCCACGTTTCCATTATTTTCATGTTTTTTTTTTAAATAGGGCGGGTTTTTCGTCAATATTGCCATGAAAGCTCATCGATATATCCACGAAAAGGTTTTTTAAATTGGTTGGAATTTTCGTGGCAATTGCCACGAAAGTTCATCTCTATTGCCACGAAATTTTTTGCCTATCTCATTGGTTAGTGTTAACGACTAGTTGACTAGTTGATCTATATATACGTGACTTTAAGAGACTTTGCAATACAATTTCTATAGTTGTGACACTATTCATGGCTTCTGTTTGAGTTGTTTATTTTTTCCGTCACCCACCGGTTGAACAAATCCATTTCTCGATCTACATAGCTCGGATTTTGAACTTGCAAGGTTAGTATGTTTTTTTTTATTGATGTACTCATTTAACTTGTAATTTTTTGTTCAAATGTCGAAATTTCATTTAGCTTGTTTTTTCCTTGATAATATATTATATGTGTAGTACCGTATTTCATGTCTTTGGTTTTTGAATCTAGTTAGTATATTCTATGTAAAAGGGTATTTGGATTCCATAATATTCTAGGTTTATGGAATCCACATACCCTTTTCCCTTCAATTGTAGCTAGAATGTCTCTCTCTTTTCATTGATAAAGATATGGAAGTGCTCTTGAAACTCAACCTTGATCGATGAAATGATAGTAATTGATTTTCATTTTCTTCTCTCTTTTATTTTTAATAACTAACAAAAAAACACCAACAAAGCTTGATTCAAGATTTGATACCACTTGTTAGATCCCTAGTACCCAAATGGGATCACACTTTCATAAATTGAAAATAATATAACAGTGACAATAATGGCCATTGTAAGTAGATGCAAATCAACACGTCATAGTTTGAACCAAACCAACCCAATTGTGGATGACAAGTGGTTGGCATTCTCTTTTTAGTGGTGAATTTCAAAGATTGGCATTTTGTCTACAAAACAACTTAGAGGCTAGTGTATGGTGTCGAGTGATTCAAGTTTGATAAATTTTGACCACTTTCGTTAAATGGTGTATAATTATTTCCCATGGTGATTCAGTACACACTACTCTAAAGTACAAATTGAAGCATATCGATCTTAATAGTTAATCAATAATAAAAATAAAGCATCTCGAAATGTCTTAGAAGAAATAATTGTGAGGATTGTAGGTCACTGTAAATAAACATATCATAATCCAAAGGAGTAGCTAAAATATCATGAAGGAGTAGCTAAAATATAAAAATTTGACAACTTACTATTTGGTATGGTGCAGGTAAAACATTAATTGTCAGGACAAGGATTTGTCACTATGAACAAAAATGACCAGAAGCCTACTCGGTTAAGAGCGGCATTAGAGGCAAGGGGCGATGGAAAATGTTATTGCCCTTTCTATGATTGTAGAGGCTTGCAAAAAAAAATACTTTTATTAACAACAACTCAAAGACATTGTAGGGAGAAGGGGCACGCCGAAGGGGGTTATGAATAATGTCCCTTGGTAAGAGGATTCAATATTTAATGTATTCTCTGTAATAATTATTATGTCATGAATTTTAGTAATATTTCTTATCAGGATTTTTATATATTCTATACACACTAACTTTTCTACGTTGCTTTTAAATAAATAGACGATGCCCCCAAAATTTCAACCTCCAGAGAGTTATTTGCCAAGTACTAGCAGAAATACTCCTTTACAGGGTGATGAACTTCAAGATCAGAATATTGAAGATTTTGATCAAGTTATTAATGATGATATAGATGGAGATAACGTTGGTGATTCAAATCAGGAAGATGAGATACATAGATTGATCCAAGACACATTTCCTCCAATGGATGAGGACAACCAGGATGATAGTCATGATGTTGATCCTCTACTAGAGAAGTCACGTCAACCTCTTTATGAAGGCTCAACAACA
>SNQJ01S0165945.1:21042-41054 GCA_010110895.2 Picea sitchensis | reverse complement strand
ATACAACCTGTAATCATGAGTATAAATTTTTTTCATCTTTTGTCTCCATTACAACATTTGTTCATATAATCACCACTGATATAACATATCTATATCCATAAAAAAAAAAAAAATTATGACCTCTTTATGATTGTAATTTTACAAAAAGTTCCAATGCAACACAGTCCATTAATGGAGTACCTTAACATGTTGTTCATTTGATTCCTTTGACCAATATATGTCGCCTTCATAAAAAATCAGTGTTTCCTTTGATTTCTATTTGATTTTGTGTGTGGATGTGTTGGAATTATAGATTTTGTTATTCATCCTTTGTATTCTTATCTTTCTATGTGGCACTTGTTGCATAATTCATCTCTTCGTTGGTTAAGAGAACCTCAAGTTTACATTTTGAGATGCTACATCTGGAGCACCTATCATCCTTTCTTCCTCCAAATCACATGGGGCCTTGCATATAACATCCTCTGATGTTATGGAGTCTAGTGATACCCCTTTGTTAGACAACTATATTCATGATATGCTATCATTCTATACCTATTCTTTATGTGTGCCATAAAAAAACCCCACTTTCTTCCACTCTGGCACCTATTCTCCAACTACCTATACCAAATAATCACATATACATGTGGATCAAAGGCCTTGAAGCTGCAACATAACACCTCTAGGCCATATCACATACTTTGATATGGATCATGTGCACTTCAAGGATATCTACTGCTCATCTACAATTCAACAATAGAAGTTATCACACTACTGACACATCAACTTGGAACCTCGTGGATTCTTTCATACACGCATGACACACATAAGATTCTTATTCTAGTGTTGGATTTAGCATGATCACTTGGAGTAACCAAATGCTTCACCATAATAGCACTTTTGATATAGGGATTCTCACTTTTGCAACATCAACTTATCTAGGAAACAAACCATGGGCATATAGATTCATAGCACAACAACACATTCCTTACAGTATTTTTCCTCCCCTTGGCCACTTTGATAAACCAAGAGGCACACGCTCTACACAAATATATGAATTGTATTTCTTATCCCTACAATGTTTGATGTGCCCATTTATCTGATCTTTACAACCCATCATAACCTCACCACAACACCTACTAGGTCTTCTTGGTTTACATGAGGGATCCCTCGTGGCATAACTATCACCTATACATGCTTGGGACACTTTCCAAAATGATTCCCTATTGATTTCTCATCTCTCTGATCCTTATTCTTTGTACTTGGATAACCTACTAGTCGATATGCATATATTTATTGTTATTATACATCATCTTCAATTCTAGACTTTTGGACACAGTGGTACGATATTGTCATTGATGTCAACAGGGTGGAGAAGGATCCAATATAAACCCAAAGCTCAGAAGGAAGAACATCAATCAAATCTCAGGAGAGATGGTGCATTTGAAGTAACATAGGAGACAAAGTTCTACAAGTGAAGAAATCCTTTTGTAAAGGATAGAGTTACAAGAGCCATTCATTCTTAGTTTGGGACAATCCAGGATCGTTAGATTGAGGTGAAGTCAGAGGTTGGGAAGGATTAAATCTCAACCATAAGATCTGAAATGGAAATGTTGAACCATCAGATCACACTAAAGGAAAGAAGGTGGTCAACTATGGCACTAACCACTCCGACGAAAAGGAGTCTAAAACATATAAGTTTACGCGAAGTCTGAAGCCTCGAAGTCATGAACTCCCATCGACCGTTGGGTCATAGGAAGAATAGGAAATCCCATCAACCGTTGATCTAGAGTGAAAATATTGAAACCGTCAGATCATGCTAATAGAAGGTGGTCAACTCCATATTTGACCTACTCTGATGATAATCATCTCAGATAAACCAAGAACTCTTGAACCCCGAAGTTTCAGAATAAACAAAAGTCGTCGATCAAGACAATAAAAGATCTACGATGATAGATCTATTTGACACTTCGAAAATGATCAAAGGATGGTATAAAAGTGCCAAAAATCCTGAAGCCATGAAGTATCGAAGCCACAAAGTGTAAATCCATGATCTAGGAGGGAGACATGTGGCATAAGACAAATATGACACATGGCCCAATCGACTAGTGACAAGTGTCAAGGTATATTTGGCACATTAGGTATACGAAAGTCATGAATCAAGGTGACACATGGTATCCACTCACTCATTACCACGCCAATAATGATGTCAGCAAGCCACGTCACTCCGAGACTACATCCTCCGGGGATATCCAACTTCTCCTACCAGCAAAACGACTCGAAGCACCAAAGGTCGAAGTCACGAATTAATGTTTCGTCGTTGATCTAATATCCTACGAAATATTTCTTGACCGTCCGATAAATAACATTGGAAGGATAGAGTAAGCATGAATCAAGAAGTAACGCTAACCGTTGATCTACTTCAGGAGCGTTCTCGAATGTTGATCAAGCATAGTGGAAGGATAGTGTAAGCGGAGGTGTTAACCGACAACAAGCAGTCACTGCAATTCTATAACTTATTCAGTAGGTAAAACTTAAGAGGGACTACTCTAGTCCATAGTCCTGGATCCACGAATAGCCGAAGTCCTGGAGTGAATGAGAATTGTTCATCTCAACTCCTGATTAAGTCCTGATTGTCGATTTGTTTGAAGCCTCTAAATAAGCTAGGATCGTCCATCTAACGATAGATTAAATATTGACCATGTGATCTACTAGTGAGTACAGTATATGCACTTCGGTGAAATGTACTCCAGGAGGATTGAATAACTGCAAAGGCCAGAAGTCTTGAAGGACGAAGTACAAGAGAACCTGGTTCCAACACTGGTCACGTGATAAGGTAAAGAAGCTAAAGGGGCTAGAAGTAAATAATCCCTTAGACGTTTGAATACAGTCCCATGTAGAAGAATAGGGGCGTAAGAATAAAGCGATAATAAATCAATGTTTGGAATGGATAAGCTCATGGTTTCGAGCTCACAGTCACACAAATTTTGGTTGAAGGGACCGCCTATTGATTAAGACTCGAATTCACAACAATTTGAGATATGTAGACTAATGAACCAATACACAGTCATGATTAAAGAAGAGTTAAATCATGAGCATTATGAATAAAGAATAAAAAGGAAAAATAATATTTAAAGTTTAATATTATCACTTAAATAAAGAGCTGCAATGGTTCAAATTTCAAAGAAAGGGACACAATGCTTCAAAGATCACACTAGTTGGAAGACTATATAAACAAGAAATAACGGTGAGAATAAAGTGTCTTTGTAGTCCAGATCAGAAGATTAGAAGTAGGAGAAAATTCCAAGAAGGAAAGATGAAGATACTTATTCAGTGAGGGTGGAAGGGAGGATCAAGGAAGGATTTATATCCTTTACTAAGTAAAGTGTGAAAACAAGGGAGTCGGTGCTTCCTAGGGTTGGTGCCCTAAAGACAAGGAAGTTGGTGCTTCCTAGGGTTGGTTCCCTGAAGAAGGGGATTTGTGTCTCCAAGAGTCGGTGCTCTAAAGAGGATTGGTGTCATTCACAAACAAAATATTATCCTTTATAAACTTTGTAATGCTTGTTGAAGAATACTTATATAATTGATTGTTTAAATACAAAGTCCATTTTTGATCAATAGTGTTGATAATTAGAATAACAAATTAATTACTAATTGTTTAAAATGTAATACTGATTCATCCCCCCTCTTAGTATTTCCAACATTTACTACTACAACAACTTATACAACATATACATCTCTCTCTTCTAGTCCCTTTCAGGTTCTTGGGCATGTATTTGTGTTTAGAGGAAGGTGGCGTCACTTTAGTTCTAAATGGGGAGGAACTGATATGGAACATGGGCATCTTCTTCCCTAAAAACATATATTTAAAATAGTTTAAAGCATGGTAAAGTAAGCATTTAGACTCTTTTAAACATAATGAACTAAAAACAATATCCATATCATACTCTTCTAAAGTAGAATACAATATAAAGGTGAATCCTATATTTAGGATTTAATGCTCTCTGCATAACCCAGACTCAAAACATCTTCATCAAAATTTACTAATCACTTAACAAGCCACACAATAAAATTGTTGAACTCCCTCACATTTGCAAGGTTCAAGGTTGATTGTTGTACATGTGGAAAAGTGATAAGCTTAAACTCACAAATAATCCCCATATATTGGGGACTATAATGTTCAACATACAGATGCAATTTAAGGAAAATGCCTTGATGGTAATGTTCAACATGTGCCACATTTTTCTTTCTTATAATAACTCATCCATTTTTAGACAATTGTGCATGGAACTTTCCTCCATTTGTCTCAGTATTTGGGTGGACAAGTGAGCATGGAGATTTCCTCCCCGTGTCTCAATATTTGGGTGGTTGGTGTTCATAGATTACTCAATGTTGTTTATTCTCCATTATTATTTGTTATTTTATTTTTCTTATTCATGTGGCAATGAAGTATAGGGTTGTTGGCCCTAATCATTATATGTGATGGGAGACCAATTGAAGTTGCAAGGATAAACTTTATTGGCAATTAGTGCAGGATTAGCTTTCTTTGTGTTGTTTTTGTAATGGGTCTTTGGAAAAGGAAAGAGAATTAGAAAAGGATTGCCTCTTGGGATGGCCTCTGTTAGGAGAGACTTTGTAGATAATTTCAATGTTAAAAACATCAAATCTAAAACCATTTCTTAACACCAGGAGGTCTCAATATGTTTCCTTCATGTCTTACTTGTTAAATCTTTATTGCTATAACAATCAATAGAGAGATGGATGTATTTAATGTTTTAGAGATTTGATATGATGTTGTATGGCCATATTTAAATATATATGTCTATGTTGTTGATGGAAATGTAAATCAATAGAAGCATAAATTTTTGTGGCTTCATTGAAATGGTTCGACCTTTAGATTTCAAAAAAACTACAGTTTTTTGGGTTTACAAGGGTGAATTCCCCATGCAATGGCATATTGTTAAAGATGTCCCATTAAGAAAAGTATTCCATATTGTTTTGTAAACCAATGAAAACTGATTAGAAAATTCTTCCATATTGTTCTGTAAAATAATGAAAAATGATCATTATATGTAGTTTAGACATTCAATAGGTAAGCGAGTCAGTTTCCCCAAACACACAAAAATTTGCTTGGGAAGTGTACAACTGTGTGTAAATCTAACATTCAATATATTGGGATGGAAATAATGATCAGAACATTGATGGTAATAGATGTTCATGTCAAGAGCATCAAAAGGCATCGAGAACAAATTATTACTTATTTAAAATATCCTTACATAAGTAGAAAGGAGAGGACCTTTGGATTTTGCAAGACACCCAACCTCCTAAGTACCTTTTGAGGGATGTGGTATTAAAATTTCACTTTTTCCTTAAGCATATCTAAGTCTCTTATCGAGGGAATCATTGTCTTCATCTTGTCACAAGCTTTAGAACAACTATAATTATGCCCAAAACGGAGCTATGGATCAAAGGTTATGACTTTATGAAAATTTCAAAACATCATTGGCCAAAGGCCACCTCATCGCCATGTGGTACCCATGTGGTTCCACTTCACCTGTACCATTCAACATGGCACTAATGTGACATAACCTATTAGGATCCGATCCTAACCCCTCTCCATGGTTCATTAGTTAGTAGGATATGTTTTTTATGTAATAAAGTCCAACATTAGTTAATAAGGCCTAATAAATAAATGAGAATAAGTCAATGTAAGAAGACCTAATAGAAGCTTCCGCTTCTAGAAAGATCTTCCTCTAGAAGCTTGCTTAGAAGGTAGAATTAGTATAAATAAGAGTATGAGGCATTGGATATTTTTGTCTTGGAGATTATTGTAATAGAGTTATGCTATGTTGGAGGTTGTCCCCTCGAAGAGGCAAGTGAACATTGTTAGAGTTAATACATGTTCTCTTTTTGGTGTTATTCTGGTATTGATATAGATATATTATTGTGGTTATATTACTGCTTACTAAATATTTATGTTCCACATATTATTATTCATCTGGTATATTGCAAGTGGTATGAGAGCTCTTTCCTGAGCATGACTAGTGGGGTAATTTTTTTTCCAGGGTAGAGACATATTCTTGTGTATTTAAGCTACAAAGATATGTCATTACATGCATAAACCCATGGTCATGTATTCATACATGCATGAAATACAAGTGGTTTTTAAGTGAACATATTTTGGCCACCATTGTAACCCTTGTTGGTACCCCTTTGAGTGTTAGCGCATCAGACAACACCTATATACAGATCGGCCTAGGCATCCTGATGCCCTCCATAGATAAATCGATCAACCTCCTGACTTCTATAGTGTCACCGAGAACAACACTTGGGAAGATACTCTCTAGTACCTGGGTAGTCAAGTAGTATGACTAAGGGTATGGTCTAGCCTCCTTAGTTGGTGCCTTGAGATGTTGGGCTAAGTACTATTGTTGGACCTCACACATATATCAAAGAGATATAGCACAGGTCAAACCCTTGTCTATAGAACTCTTGGGATGGAAACATAAATAGAACAAACAAGATCTATTGTCGTGCAACTGTGTCTCCTGCATTTTGGTTGTGAAATTCCTACACATCTATTCTTGTTAAGCATTTGGCCATTTCATCACTGCAGTATTATTCATCTTAGAGTATAACTCCACATGAGTTAAAAAAAAAGTCAGGGACCTGTCAACACCCTTATTTGTAACCTATTCCATTGCATTCCTCTCTTCATTCTGATCATAGCGGTACCATTCACTTTTAAGCCTTTGTTTCTCCACGGTACCACCCCTTTCCAAGACACCCTTATTTGATACCTATCCCATCTGACTCCTCTCTTTGTCCTGATCACCTTGGTACATCTCACTTTTGTGGTCACAATTTCCATCCCGACACCTCATTAATAACTAAGTTACTACCATGACAACCACCCAAGATCAGACCCAAGAAGACTGGGATACTAGGTTGTCTATATTAGAATCATGAATGGAATCCATCCCCGCTACCATATAAACAACAATCAACAACTCCCTCCCTGTAGCAATCTAAGCAGCCATCCGTGAAGTCATGCAACCATTTAGAAAAGGAAAGTAGGTAGAAACCAATGCAGAGGATCCTCAACATTCCCATTATGAGCATACTCATTCCTCCCACTTCCCTTGGGGTTCTCCACACTCTTGGAATAAGGTTCCCAAAGTTGACATGCATAAATTTGATGGATCCAACCCACCAGGGTGGGTCTCTCAGATGGAACAATACTTCTCCCTCCATAATATTTGGGATGATGAGACCAAACTCCATGTAGGCATTTTGCACCTAGATCAATAACGATGGAAGTGGTGCCAGTGGCATAAGAAATGTTATCCAGGAACACCCACTTGGAACATGCTCAATAAAGCAGTTTGTGCCTGTTTTGATAGGGAATCACATTTTTTGGGTAGACTCACCAAGATGCACCAAACTGAATTAGTCACATATTTTATCATGACATTTGAATAGTTGGCTATCTAGACCGAGGGCTTATCTAATGCATTTTACATTGACTGTTTTATCAATGGCTTAAGGGAAGCCATCTGGGCTCGTGTGAGCATGCATCATCCTACTACTTGGTTGTAGGCATGTCACTTAGAAAAGGAAGTAGAGGCCATCCTTCAAACCCCACCCATGAAGGCTCCAGTTCTCACCCATCCTCACCTAGCTCCGAAAAAAGCATTGAAGGTCCAAAAGGTATCTCTAGATGAAATGGAAGAACGTCGTAAGCAAACAATTTTCCACTATTGTGATGAAAAGTATTCACTAGGGCATAAATGTAGAGAAAAAAAGTTCTTCCAGATTGATGCATCCACTTCATCTCCTTATGAAGAAATCCCATCAGATGAGGCACCTGACCCAGATGAGGCTCCACCCAGTGATCACATTGAAGCTCCAATTGTAACCCCTATGGATCCATAGGAACCCATCATAACGTGTCATGCACTCTCAAGTATTTCATCCCCACAGACATTGAAACTCAAGGGCTACATCAAACATCAGTCGGTGGTGGTGTTGATTGATAGTGGTAGCACCCATAATTTTATTCATCACAGGCTTGTTGATGAGATCCATTTTTTTGTCTTCCATGTTTCTAATTTTCAAATGCTCATTGCTAATGGTGGTACTACAAAGTGTGGGGGACGTTGTGAGAATGTCAAACTCCAAATGGGTGATTATACTTTCATAACCCACATGTTCTCTATTTCCATGGGTGGTTGTGATATTGTATTAGGAGTGGAATGGCTTCACACTCTGGGGCCAATCACAATGGATTATCAAAAATTATATATGAGCTTCACCCAATATTGTCACCCCTATACCCTCCAAGGTCTCCAAGTGGGCTCTCCCGAAATAATTAGCTCTCACGGGATGGAAAAATTGTTGAATAAAGGCCACCATGGTGTGATTGCTCAGTTTAATTCCATCCAGGTCACTGAACATGCCTCTCAGGTAGTTCCTCCTAGCTTTCAACTCATCTTGGACAAGTACCCCAAGGTCTTTGAGATTCCCACAAACTTACTTCCCTCGAGGGTTGAGCATGATCATAGCATCCCTCTCCTTTTGAGTAGTAAACCCCCTAATGTATGTACCTACAGATATCCATTTCCTCAGAAAAATGAAATAGAAAATATAGTATCAGAATTACTGGAGGCAGGGGTAATTCGCCCCAATACCAGCCCATATTCTTCCCCAGTGGTGATGGTCATAAAGAAAGAAGGTGCTTGGCGCATGTGCCCTAATTTCTGTGCCCTGAATTAACTGACCATCAAAGATAAGTTTCACATTCCTGTCATTGATGATATGTTGGATGAACTCCAAGGTGCCTGTGTATTCACCAAATTAGACCTTCGCTCCAGCTATCACCAGGTACAGATGAAAGAGGAAGATATTCTGAAGACTGCTTTCAAAACTCATGAAGGACATTATGAATTCTTGGTCATGCCTTTTGGCCTTTGAAATGCCCCATCCACCTTCCAAAGTATCGTGAATAAATTATTGAAACCTTACCTTCGTAAGTTTGTCTTGGTTTTCTTTGATGACATCCTCATTTATAGTCACACTTGGGATAGCCACCTTCTTCATGTGGACAATGTCCTTCATTTTCTATAGGAAAACTAATTGTTTTTCAAAAAGACCAAATGTTCATTTGGAGCCAGTGAAGTGGAATACTTGGGAAACATTGTCAGTCACGAAGGGGTAAAAGTGGACCCCAAAAAGATACAAGCTATGCAGGAATGGTTGCGGCCCAAGACCTTAAAGCTCCTAAGGGGTTTTCTTGGTCTCATAGAATATTACAGGAAATATGTCCACCATTTTGGCAAAATTTCTAAGACATTGATCGACCTTCTTAAGAAGAATGCATTTCATTGGACACCCGCTGGTGAGCAAGCCTTCACAAAATTAAATAGGACCATGTGCACTACTCCTATCCTAGCAACGCTTGAATTCAATAAAACCTTTGTGGTGGAATCAAATGTTTCTAGCACTGGTATAGGAATAGTGCTTACAAAAGATGGTAGACCTTTGGCCTTTACTAGCCAAGTGTTGAGTGACCACAATCTGGGAAGATATACGTATGAAAGAAAATGATGGCCATTATCCATGTGGTGCACACATGGTGGCCATATCTCTTGGGACGTCGTTTTTAGATCAAAACAGATCACCATAGTTTGAAATATTTTTTGGAGAAACACTTATCCTCCCCAGAACAAAATAAGTGGTTGACCAAAATGTTGGGATATGATTATGAAATTATATACAAAAGGGAAAAGATAATATAGTAACCTATGCATTATCATGCCAACCAGAGGAATATGGCTTCCTCTTTTCCTTATCCTTACCGGTCCCTGATTGGATTAAAGAAGTACACCAAGAGTGGCTAACACACCCACATCTCTCCAAGTTAATTCTGCGCCTTTGGGAGGAACCTAATCCTCCCATCAGCTACACTTGGAGGAAATTATTCTCATATATAAGGATCTCTTGGTTCTCTCACCCTCTTCAACACTCAAACTGCGATTCTTATATGAGTTGCACTCATAAGCTATTATGGGTCACTCCAGCTTCCAAAAGACATATGCTCATGCCCGTCATTCGCTTTTTGGGGAAATCATGAAAAAATATATCCTTCACTTTGTCACAGAATGTGAGGTGTTCCAACGTAATAAAGGTGAAACTATCAAGTCTCTAGGCACCCTACAACCTCTACCCATTCCAACTTCTATATTGACATAAATCTCCATGGATTTTATAACGGGCCTTCCTAAAGTTGGGAACAAATATGTCATCATGGTGGTGGTTGATTGCCTCTCTAAGTATGCTCATTTTTATGCCTTACCTTGCCCTTTCCCACTAGAACTAGTAACACAAGTTTTCCTTGATCATATTTTCAAGTTACATGGCATGCACACCTCTATCATATCTGATTGTGACCCCACTTTCACAAGAACATTTTGGAAAGAGTTGTTTAAATTGCAGGGCACCCAACTAAACATGAGCACAATCTATCACCCCCAATATATGTTTGGAAACATACTTGCGATGTTTTTCTTCGGACAAACAAAACCAATGGGTGCAATGGCTCCCCTTGGAAGAATGGTGGTACAATACTTCCTATCATACGACCACTAAAATGACCCCATTTGAAGTAGTGTATGGACAATGCCTACCTATATTCACTACCTATCGTCCAGGAACATCAAAGGTCCAATATATTGATAAAATGTTGCAATTCACACATCCACCCTCGCAGCTCTTAAGGATAACCTCCACATGGACCAAAATCGCATGAAGCAACAAGAAGACCAACATCATTCAGAAAGGATTTTTGAGGAAGGAGATTAGTTGTGTCTTAGGCTCCAACCTTGCAAGAGAACATCTCTCAAAGGTCAGGTACATCACAAGTTGGAACCCAATTTTTATGGGCCCTACCAGATCATCAAGCATATTGGTTCAATGGCCTACAAATTGGCCCTTCCGGCTACTTCCAAAATCCATCTAGTGTTCCATGTTTCCTGTCTAAAGAAAGTGGTGGGATAGAATTACAGGGTCCAAACCATCCTTCTAGAATTAGATGAAGAAGGATCCCTTTGGATCCAACCAGAAACAATCCTCAATCATCGTGAACATCAATTGTGTGGCAGAACTATCAAAGAAGTGTTGATCCAATGGAAGGACACATCACCAGGGAATGCGACCTGGGAACCAACGTCTATACTCTAGCAATTTCTGCACCTGCAGCCTTAAGGACAAGTCTTCTATTGAAGGGGGAGGGCATGTTAGGATCCGATCCTAACCCTTATCCATAGGGTCATTAGTTGGTAGGATATATTTTCTATATAATAAAGGCCGACATTAGTTAATAAGGCCTAATAAATAAAGGAGAATAAGTCAATGTAAGAAGACCTAATAAATTCTTATGCTTCTAGAAATATCTTCCTCTAGAAGTTTCCTTAGAAGGTAGAATTAGTATAAACAAGAGTATGAGGAATTGGATATTTTTGTCTTGGGGATTATTGTAATAGAGCTCTACTCTACTAGAGGTTTCCCCCTCAAAGAGGCAAGTGAATATTGCTATCTTTAATAAAGGTGATCTTTCTGGTGTTATTATGGTATTATTCTAGCTATAATATTGTGGTTATGTTACTGCTTGCTACATATTTCTATTCTACATATTATTATTCATCTGGTATATTGCATAACTCGACATCTTCTAGCGTTGAAATGACCACTAGCGTGGATGTTATCGTGGCATCCTCCACCTGGCCCACCAGGCCTTCAACTCATCATCCTATTGGGCATCAGATCATTAGGGAATCACAAGGGTAGTGGAATTGTGATTTCCCTGGGAACGTGATTGATCGGTGATCTTTTCATCGAGTGACTTATAAATAATTGCCTTAAATGAGAATAAATTAAAGTGCACCATTAAATAAGATAAAGCTCAATAATGAAGAGACATAAGCATCAAATTTGAACACAAAAAACTTGATAACAGAGTTCGTCCCTGGTGGGCTACATCTTCGGGTCTTGCTCTCAAATGGGTAGGCCTTTTTGTTAATTCAGCAAAAGAAATTGGAAAAATACATAAGTATACCTCATTCTGAAATCAAGTTGTAGAATTTTTTCTCAAATTAAAAAACAGACAGAACCACTGAATTATTGGCGTTGAATTACCCAAAAATGATTGTCGCCATGCCTCGATCTGACTCTGGCACTCCCAGGCCCACGAGGAATTCTGTCTCGATTTTTGTGCCCTGCACCAACAATAAATGATGAATTATTTTCCTCGAACTACGTGCCCATCCATACTCGCGCGCTCCCTCCTCCCAACACTGGGTGGATCCATGTTTTAAATAATAAAACTGGCATTGTTAACAATCTAGGATTGTTGGCCCATTGGTTATGGAGCATATATTAAGGTGTTATAATGGGGGAGGACACGGGGTCAAGCCTGCGGGCCTCCCCTTTTGGCATGATTGTTGCAATATATATATATATATATATATGTCATGTCCATTCTGCTAACTTTGGTGAAGCTTCTAGTTGTTGGTCGGTTGCCACATTTGGCAGACCCGCCAAATCTTATATTTTTTGAAATTTCGATCACGAGTTGTCATTGGTCATTTTCCTACTGCCACGTGCCATCCCATGACTGGGACACGTGGCAGACACTGATTGGTCCATGTCAACCATTGTATCGTCATCTTTCCATGTCAGCACCACGTCACTGTACGGGTTGCCACTTCAGCTGCCAACTTAGCCTACCATGCCAACACCATGTCACTGTACGAACTTCCACGTGATTGTACAGACTGCCACATGGTGCAATGTTACTGGTCCACGGAATGACCCAGAAATGCCAAATATGAGTGACACGTGGAAACCTCTGGTGCTGCCAAGTCACCATGCTAACGTCATCATGACACATGTCACCTCCTTCTCATGCCACGTATGTTGTACGGATTTTGATGTCATCCGTACTAATGCTAACATCAACAGTACAGATGCTGACTCATCCCCCTGTTGACTGAGCTACGTTGACCAAAATTTGACTACAAATATCTTTCGATCCGTAACTCCGTTTGATGAGTCATTTGCATCGTTGGAAAGATTGCGACGCGCTCTTCATGATTATGCCATTTTCAATAAGTTTTGAGAACTTCCAATTTTTTCCCTTTCTCTATTTGCTGAGGCCATTATGAGCATCCTTAGTTGCTTCTACGAGTTCTGAGTTGTTCTTAGTCTTCTCTGGATCCTTTTTGGATCACGCCTTCCAACTGAGAGATTTTTGGACCGCCAAAAGCTTTCATCAATCAAAAGGTAAGTGAGGGAAAAGTTCCCTCACCTTCTCCTTCTCAATCCACTTTGCATTTCTTGGATGTTCCCCCTTTAATCCCACTCAAAGATAATCAACATCACCCCTATGTGAAGTCCTCATCCTTCCATCCAGGATGATATATTCCCTTAACTCATCCAAGTACTTAGGAGAAAACTCATCAACTAAAGGTATTGAAACTTCCTCATCCTAATCCATGATCATGGGAGGCTCAAAAGGTTTCAAGTTCTCTACATTTACAACAAACTAAATCTTCATATAAGGTGGAAGATCCAGACAAAAATCATTGGTACCACTTTTCTCTAAAGTAGTGAAGGGTACATAACGAATGCGCTTGAGTTTCTTGCCTTCACCCTTCAATCTCTCATTGCTAATGTGAAGCCATACCTGGTCTCCAACCTGGAACTGATGATCAACCTTGTGCTTGTCATGTTGAGCTTTATATTGTGCTTGACTTTTCTCCAACTGTTCCTTGACTGTCGGGTGCACTTACTGGATCCTCTAGATGAACTTGCGGGCTTTGTCCTCTTTTCTTTCTTCATTTGAATCAACATCTCTCCTATACATCAAGTCCAAAGGAACTTTAGGTAGGTACCGAAAACATATCTCAAAAGAAGAACAATGAGTGGAGGAATGTAAGGCTCAGTTGTAAGCATGTTGTACATAGGGTATCTGTTCATCCCATAACTTGGGATGCTTGCTACAGTAGCCTCAAAGAAAAAGTACCACTGTTCAATTTACAACCTATGTTTTTTCGTTGGTCTGTGGATGGAAAGCGATGCTCCTCTTAAATTTGGTGTCCATCATTCTCCACAAGATTTTCCAAAAATCCCCAAGGAATAGAGTATCTCGATCCGATATAATGGATGTGGGTAACCCAAAGTGAACCCAAATATATTGAAAGAAGATATTAGTAGTTTGCTCAACACTGATCTTCTTTTTACATGGCATCAAGATACACATCTTGTTGAACCTATCCACTACAACATACAAATAGTCATGATCCCCTTTTGACATTGGTAAACCTCGTACAAAATCCATGGAGATAATTTCCCATGGATGGGATGGAACAAGTAGTGGTGAGTATAGCCCCAATTTTCTATTAGTGGGCTTACAAGTAGAACACATCACACCCCTTTACATATTTAGTTACAATTGATTTCATTTGAGACCAATAACAAAACCTCTGTAAATGATCCATATTTTTTCCTACCCCAAAATTCCTAGACACAAGAGAAGTGTGAGCTTCTCGTATTACATGGACTCGTTCACTTGTAGGAATACATACATTTCCAAGATGGTAGAGTAGTTTTTGTTGCAGACAATAGTTCTCTACCTCTGCACCATGGGTTAGCTTCTCATATACTTCTTTAAAATCTTCATCAATGGCATATTGTTCCACGTAGCTATCATGAGATAAAGAAGCATTCTTCAAAATAATAGAAGCAACAATAGGAGTTCTAGAAATCATATTAGCTACCTTGTTACTTGTACCCTTTTTGTACTTGATTACAAAATGAAATTGTTGTAGAAAACCCATCCATCTGTAGTGTCAAGATTGTAGCATTTGGTTTGTGCTTGGAGATACTGTAAGGGTTGGTGATCTGTATGTATGATTGTTTCCTTCCCTAACAAGTAATGCTTCCATTTATTTAAGCTTTGAACTAATGCATATGACTCTTTATCATATGTAGGATAGTTAACAACAACTTGGTTAAAAGTTTCAGAGTGGTAATAGATAGGCTTACTATATTGCACCAATACTGCACCCATGGTGTATCCACTTTCATCTGTCTTGATCTCAAAGGGATATTGAATATTTAGAAGTGCTAATACTGGTTTGATATTGATCTTCTCCTTCAAAGTGTCGAAATCTTTTTGTTTCTTTCCTTCCCATCGAAAAGTGTTATTCACACTAGTTAAGGCATGCAAAGGAACTACTATAAAGGATTAGTTTGAAATGAACCTCCTCCAATACTGGACTACACCTAAGAAGATTTGGATCTCAGTTACACTTTTTGGCTCAGGCCAATTTAAAATTACATCAATCTTGGAAGGATCAATTTTAATTGTCCTCCTCCTACAATATGACCTAAGTATACAAGTGTAGTCTTTCCAAATTCACATTTAGACAATTTTACATACAAATTTTCCCTTTGCAAAGTATCCAATACTTGCTTTACATGCCTCACATGTTCATCCCAAGTCTCACTAAAAATAAGAATGTCATCTAAATATACAATCAAAAAATCATCTAGGAAAGGCATGAATACATCATTCATCACACACATGAAAGTTGTCGGAGCATTACAAAGTCCACACGACATAACTAACCACTCAAACAATCCTTGTTTGGTTTTAAAGGAAATATTCCATGCATCATGTTTTGCAACCCTGATCCAATGGTATCCACTGCACAAATCCAACTTAGTGAAATAAACAACATTATTTAATTGATCAAGTAAATCATCTATACGAGGAAGAGGGTATCAATTTTTCACCGTGATTTTATTTAATGCCTGGTAATCGACACACATTCGCCATGTGCCATCTTTCTTTGGCACCATCAAGATTGAAGAACCACAAGGAGATGAACTGGGCCTGATAACCCCTTGATCCAATAAGCCCTGTACCTCCTTCTTGATCTCTGTCATATCCATAACTGACATCTTGTACATGTCCACATTAGGAAGAGGAGAATCCTGCTGAAGATGTATATCATGTTGGATTTCCCTCTTAGGAGGTAATCTATCTGGTTCTTGGAAAATATCATCATACTTAGAAACAATATCAATTAATTATTTCTTATGACAAGGATCACATCCTTGGAAAGCGTCGGATGTTCCGACATCTTTCTCTCTTACGACCATGAGCACATATCTCTTATTAGTGTTTATGAGTATCTTCATTTGTCCTGCACTAACAAGTGTTTTTTTTACCTTCATGTTGTGAGCTCTAACAATATATTCCACTCCCCCCTTAGTAAGGTCGTATTTGTTCTCATGACGAAAGAAGACGACTTTTTTATCATAAAGATAAGGACTCCCCAACACTATGCCACATATATCAAGTGATACAACATCCAAATCCACTTCATCAATCAACTTTGAAGTAATAGCAAATATGACCCTACATTTTTTGGTGACATTTAGTTTTTCTTTATCACATACCCAAACAAGAGGATAAGGCTTTGGGTGTGGTTTCATTTTAAGACCCATCTTTTTGACAAGTGCTTCAGATACCAAGTTTACTTGGGAACCCAGATCAAATAGTGTATCTATCTTAGTGTGTTTAGATACAACTCTTATGTGAAATAATTCATTCCTCTTTCGTTCATCATCATGATATTCATTATTGGAATTTGAACTAGCATGAAGGGAATCTTTACCTTGTACTCCAACTTTTGTGATATTTCCTTCATCTCCTGAATCGGAACCAAGATCTTTTTGCACTGTAGCAACGATTTTTGTCTTCCCCTTTCCACCAAACTGTTTTGGTCTCTTCTTTGGATGTTGTTTCCAACAATGTTCATCATCGTGACCACTTTTCTTGCAATAAGTGAAAGATAGTTTTCCTCCTTCTCTCGTCACTATGGTGGTCTTCTTGTCCTTACTTTTAAAATTTTTAAAAGGTTTATGTGGGAGATTGGGGGGTTTCTTTGTGGGATCTTCTTGAACATGCTTTCCCATGTTCTCAAGGTGAGTGGCTTGAACACAAAATTCATCAAGACCAGTGGGGATAAACAAGAGAAAAGTATGATGAATATAAATGTGAAGTGCGCTAATATACTTCATTAAAGTTTCATAAGAATCCAAAGGAATGTTTAATGCATGAGCTTTCTTCCTAATTTATTCTGTGAAACTTTGTACAATTTGACCTTTACTTTTCCTTGAAGTTTTCCATTCCATCATTTCTTTATGTAAATAACCTAATGGATAAAATTACTTCCTTATCGTTGATTTAAATTCCTACCATCGAAAAGAAGATTACCACACTTACTTATGTCCTGAAGTTTTCTCTCCCACCATACGAGAGTAGTGCCTTCCAATCAAAGAGAATCCAGTTGCACTTTAACTTCCTCTTCATCAATATGTTGAACACAAAAATATACTTCAACCTGTCGGATCCAACTATCTAGCTTTTCAGGATTAGCATCTCCATTAAACATAGGTAAAGAAAATTTTACATCAAGCTTTAATAATGGTTTCTTAAAAGAGGCTCTATGGCTAGAATGATGAGAATGTTCATAGGAAGAAGAACTAGAACTTGATGGCGAAGATGGAGGCTTAGGAGGGTCTCCTCCAGCCCCTTGGTTTACCAAAGCATCATCATCAACATGTGCTTCCTTTTTCTTCCCCTTCTTATTCATCCTCTTCTCGTAGTCTCCATACATTCATTTGACCATTTCTGACATGCGATAAAATACCATATGGAATTTTTTCTCATGTTCATCATGGTTGTCCTCTTCTTCCATTTTCTTCCTTCGGGATGCACGACCAACTTCAGGATTGAAAATATTAAGAGTTCCTTCACCCTGCTTATGCTTGGCCCTAGTAAGCATTCACACTCAACAATTCAAGTAAAACATGACTACTCTGATACCAACATGATCCGAGATATTTTCATCTAGTGACTTATAAAGAATTGCATTAAATGAACATAAATTAAAGTGCACCATGAAAGAAGGAAAATCTCAATAATGAAGAGACATAAGCATCAAATCTAAACACAAAAAACTTGATAATGGAGTTCATCCCTGGTGGACTACGTCTCTGGGTCCTACTCTCAAATGGGTAGGTCTTTTTATTAACTCAACGAAAGAATTTGGAAAAATACACAAGTATACCTCATTCTAAAATCAAGCTGCAGAAGTTTTCCTCATATCAAAAAACAAACAACACCTCGAATTACCAAAAAATGACTGTCTCCATGCCTCGATCTGACTCTGGCACTCCCAGGCCCAAGAGGAATTCTATCTCAGTTTTCGTGCCCTGCAACCTGCAATAAATGTTGAATTATTTACCTCGAACTACGTGTTCATCGGTACTCACACGCGCCAGCCTCCCATCACTGGGCGAATGCATGTTTTAAATAATAAAAGTGGCGTTGTTAACAATGTGGGACTATTGGCCCATGGTTACAGAGCATATATTAAGGCATTATAAGGGGGGAAGTCCCAGGGTCAAGCCTACGGGCCTCCCCTTTTGGCTTGACCATTGCAATATATATATATAGATGTCATGTCCGTTCCGCTAAATTTGGTGAAGCTTCTAGCTGTTGGTCGGTTTCCAGATTTGGCAAACCTGCCAAATCTTATATTTTTTAAAATTTCGATCATGGGTTGTCATTGGGAATTTTTCCACTACCACATGGTAGCCCATGACTGGGCCACGTGGAAACCACTGATTAGGCCACTTCAACCATTGTACCATCATCTTTCCACGTCATTGTACAGATTTCCACTATAGCTGCCAACTCAGCCTGCCACACCACTATACAGACTACCACGTGGTTGTATGGACTACCACATGGCACAATCTTACTGGTCCATAGAATGACCCAAAAATTCCAAATATGAGTGACACATGGTAGCCTCTGGTGCTGCCACGTCACCATGCTCACATCATGCTGATGTCAACATAACACGTGTCACCTCCTGCTCAGGCCACATATGTTGTATGGATGTTGACGTCATCCATATTGATGCTGACATCAGCAGTACAGATGTTGACTCATCCCCTTGTTGACTAGGCTAGGTTGACAAAACTTTGACCGTGAATATATTTCGATCTGTAACTCTGTTTGATGAGCCATTTGCACTGTTGGAAATCTTGTGATGTGCTCTTCACGATGATGTCATTTTCACTAAATTTTGAGAACTTTGATTTTTTGCTCTTTCTCTGTCTGTTGAGGCCATTCTGAGCATCCTTAGTTACTTCTGCGAGTTCTGAGTTTTTCTTAGTCTTCTTTGGATCCTCTTTGGATCAATGATACCCTGACACTTCAAACCAGACCATCCATTGCAAGACGAGATCAACGGTGGTTAATCGACGTGCTCTGGCAACCAACATGGTGGTTAACAAGAGGTGACTACCTACGCTACGATCATGTGGAATATGAGGAGGACACGTGTCCCCACTAGGTAAAAATAGGCATCGGTCCATTTCCCCCCTATCAATATCATGCAGAACTAAAACTCTCGGGTAGTCTGAGTTCCAATTGACTTTTAAAAAACAGAGATCCATGATGGAAATATGTCCACCCTCAGATCCAACAACTCAGGTTTATCGTGCCCGACATGGAGCCTATGCTTGACGAGGGTTCCACACCTATCTCTCATCCAACCCCACAACGACATGTGAGCCTACCCCAACATTCCATGTCACCATAACATACAAAGGCCCACCCAACCAGACGTTGACAATTGTCTAACTCTTATAAACCTATTGAATTAATTAATCGTTATCCTCTTAAAATACCACTCTTTAGTATTCATTTATTTAATCCCTATTAGGGATAATTAGTCTTCATTTATTAATTAACCCCGTAATTATATTTTTATTTGGCCTAAATTACTGACCTAGTAAAACCAAGGATTAATTTCTCTTTTTCCTTGGGAATCCAACATCCAGAGGTGGATTAGTGTTAATTATTATATTATCGCCCTAACATATTAACTTAT